>PVJA010013472.1:0-49521 GCA_004027025.1 Myocastor coypus
AAAAAAAAAAAAAAAAAAAAAAAAAAAAAAAAAAAAAAAAACTCAAGAAAACAGGTCAGCACAGGCCTGCAATCTGCCATCAGGGAAGTCAAGGCAAGACTGCCACGAGCTGAATGCCAGCCTAATCTACACAGCAAGACCCTATCTCAAAAAGCCAAAAAGAGGAAGGAAGGAAGGAAGGAAGGAAGGAAGGAAGGAAGGAAGGAAGGAAGGAAGGAAGGAAACAGAGGTCAATTTAAAACATCTTCACTACACATTTCTGCCTAAAGTGATAACCACTCTATAGCTATGTTGGGTGTCACAGTCTCTGCTCCAGTGCCAGGTTCCACTCCCCGGAGAGACACTCAACCTTGGGGACCACAAGGCACACCCCTTGCAGAATCCAGCGTGTGCTCAGGACACACAGTACAAGGGTCGAGCTTCAGCTGCACACAAGCAAACCAAGAACCTTCATCTGGGTCGGCCCAGCTCAAGGAGGCTACCAGACAAACACGATAAAAGCAAGATCACAGTTTTTCTTTCTCTGAAATATGCTTCTCTCATGTGCTGACTCACAGACTCACATCGCTATCCAATTATGGCAGTAAACTACTTGGATATTATCATCCCTGCAGTTCGTTCACACCCCAGGCTCAATTCACTCCCATTCTTAAAAACAACAGTACTTAAAAGTAAACTTTTATTTAAAGTAAAAAAAAATAATAATAATAATTTGATGTCACACCAAGAAGTTGCATCTAAACTATCAGTGTCCTTAAAAAATTTAAGACTAGGTTGTCATTTAGGAGGGAGGGAGAGGTAGGGAGTTAAAAGGAAAGTAATACATGAATAGCAGTGCTATTCACTATATTACAGTTCCCTAAATACCAAATAATAAATGAAGAAATCACTATAAAAATGAGAGAAAGCAAATATCTTGATTATCTCTCCATTAAATTTACAGAAGACAATTAAGTTTGCTAACAATTATGATAGAAATTTTACACCTGTAATTTTTATAAAACATAGCTTACTATGTTGTTTTTATTGCTAACTAAAATGGAAAATTAAGAAAGTACAGAGAAAACAAATTGATGAGTTCAGGTATCCACTTTAGTCTCCATTTATTTGTTTTTACTCCATTGTGACTTAAGAAAGTATTAGCCATCCCTCCAAATGTTTCACTATTTCTTCCTCAGTGTTTTCAGTGATGCTCTGATTCATCCCCCCTCCCTCCCACACTTGGCTCCTTCTTTTTATTTTTTTCCTTGCACTATTCCTGCTTGAGCCTCCCGAGTAGCTGCGATTACAGACATCTGCCACTATGTTCAGCGAGGTTGTTTCTTTATTGAATAAATAAGTAGCAAGCCATGATATTGCAATTCTTTGGTTCATACCATGCACCCAGTTTAACATTCCAAAGGACTGGAAATCCCTACACATTTGTTTCTTTTACAATTTGCTGACTAATTTTTGTCCCTGAAAAATGCTACTTACCTTAATAATATCTGTCTTCTGCTTCTTCGCTTCTGACAAACTCTTTTTTTTCCATAAAATTCCAGTTAAGTACAGGCACTTTCTCAGCTTCCTTTGCCTGTTGACCCATTGATCCTTTCTCTTCCTCCTGGCCAGA
The DNA here is from genome assembly GCA_004027025.1 of Myocastor coypus. Lineage (NCBI taxonomy): Eukaryota > Metazoa > Chordata > Mammalia > Rodentia > Myocastoridae > Myocastor > Myocastor coypus. The sequence continues at coordinate 1,613 of PVJA010013472.1, forward strand.
AGTAGCAATTTTGCAGTCAGAATAATGAAAACCATTTTCTAAGGACAGCACAAGAGAACTACACAATATTTGGGAATTTCATTATTTCTTTAGAGGATGTCAGACCTTAAAAATTCAGGACAGAAGGACAGGATGGTATAGAAGAGAATTGGTATCAAAAATGTACATTATTCTTTGTTGCTCTTAACTGAATTTAGGCAAAAAATTTTTATTGACTCTGAAAGTGGTTTTTTTTTTTTTTTTTTAAGAAAATTAAGCATTGTTACATAGTATCTCTTATATTTGACACAAGATTTGACTAGCAAATCTTAACTTTTATTGCTGACTATATAATCATATATATACTAAGAGGAACTTTAAAGTTCATTTTATGTTAAAAAATACAAAACAGAAAGTTCAGAGACAGAGCATACCAACTGAAGGCATAGCAACATTTAGTTTTCTGATTTAAAAGCCTCTGTCTGGGTGCACTGAATAATTTTTTTTTTTTTTTTTTTTTTTTTTTTTTTTTTTTTTTTTTTTTTATGTATTGGGTACAAAGTCTGACTATGCAGCTCAGACTCATAGTAGTAGTCATCCTGCTTTGAGCCTCCCCAGTGCTGGGACTATAGGCGTATGTCACCATGTCTGGTGGGTGGCCTGCTCAGCGTGCCCAGAGGTGGGGCCAGCACAGCATGTCATATTGGGGATCAAACCCTGATCCTTGCATTTGCCTAAGCAGGCGCTTAGTCCACTGAGCTATCTCACTGACCCATAATTTCCTTTTTTATTCTAATTAAACAATGTTGATCAGTTGAAATGGAATTTCTGTTTTCTGAGATTCATTTAAAGTTAATTTCACTACCTGCCTCCATTAGTTTCCAAGAAATATAATACATGCCAGCTTTGGTACTGTTTCAATTATGTCATAGTTCAGAGAGTTGTTGGGTTTTAAGTGGATATTCCCACTATGGAACATAGCTGCTGTTATTATTTTTATCATATTTTCTCTGATCATCCACAGATAATTAGTTCTGCTTGACAAAGCACATCACAGGGGACAACTCCATTGCTTTCACAAACATCTCAGCAGTATCTTCCTTATGGCTAATTCCTCCTGAACTTATTTAAAACCACTTCCTTATAATTATTCTTTCTTTTCCCTTGTCCACTTTATACATATAGGCAGCCTATGAGTATATAGCACAGATCTGTATGTCATCTTTTTAATGTTTTTAGGTTTTTGCAGTGCAAGACACTGGGGTATTAAAAACAACCTTGCTTTCTTGACCCTTAGCATTCATATTCATGTGGTTGGTGTCCAGAGTAGATCATTAGTGTATTTTAGATTCCCAATTATATTGCTGCCTTCCTTTCTTTACATAAACTGAGTTAACATGAACGTTAACAAATCTTGGTCTTTTAGAGAATAAAATACAGACAAATGATAAATGAAAATCTATAATATCAATAAAATATACTTGTCAATTCTAAAATACTGTCAAATAAAAATGGAACTCTATGCTGTAAATGTGTTCAAGGATAAGAGAAAAGCCTTTCTATTTAATATTTGTATGTGTTGTGAAAAATAACCTGAATAAAATATATTCATAAGTGAAAATGTACCTTTTGTAATTGAAGAAATGTGGCAGGAAAGTCTATTGGTTTTGATAACTAATCACATGTTGAATAAAATATGTATCATATTGCCTTGCTCTCTATTTAAACCCTAACAGCTCTTTTTCCATTGTGCTCTTTTTCTCACTCCTTTTATAACTCTGGACTCTTAAAACTTTAGCCTCTGTGATCGCTCCTGGTACTTTCTTTAGAAGAACACATCTATGCAACTCTTAGAATCAATGCCAATTACTCTCACAACTGTAAAGAGACAAGGGGGAAATTTAGTTACAAGAAGCTCATTTGCTTCCCACCTAGCAGAGAATTCTATTTGTATAGGTATGTAGCTGTCCCTGCTAGCACCATGTGTGCCGAAACCAATTTCCTAATTTTTTTTTCAGACAAACTACACTACCAACTTATGATCAAATTTCTTTTCACTAAGAAATAGGTGGCATCAATTTACCTTCTCTATTTTCTCCCCCATTTTCCAAAGTTTGTTCCCAAATTCATCCCGGCTCTTTTCTGAGCATTTTTCTGGATCCGTTACCACAACACTGCTGAGGTTTTCCCCTTAAGCAGGAATAGAGATAACACCTTGCTCTGCAGCAGTGGATGTTGTGGTGTCACTGATATCTCCAGTGAGATACATTCAGTATTTTTCTAATGTGTTTCTTTAATACTGGCTACTTCAGCATAAAATCTCATTTCTCCCATAAGTTCTCCACATTTGCCTCTCCCAGACAGTCTTGCTTTCCTGAAACCCTCCTGGTTTTCTAACATTTGGACAGCTCCTTTGCAGTCTCCCAAAATGCTGATGGTCCTAGGGAGGTGGAGAAGATCTCAAAGGCACACTACAGATGGAGGACTTATTATTCTCAGTCTCTGTGCATTATTTTCCGCCCTGCAAAATGACGATAATAGTAGTATAGAGGACACATGCTGGTCCTAACTTTAACTAGTTTTATCTATATTTATTAGCTCTCCTCTGAATCCTTTTCATGAATACCAGGTAGGTATTTCCAATTTCACAGTGCAGACTGTCACTGAGACCTTTCACATAGACCCCCTTTCTTTCAGTCTCTCTTCCTCTCTTTAACCTTCACCTTTCCTCTGCACATTTTCCTCCTTTTTTAACCCTTTACGTTATCTTCTAAATTCTCCTTGGCTGTAGCTGTGATGTGGGAGCATAGCTGTAGCCTATGCTCAGAGGGAAGACAGCAGTGGTGCAAAGGAAGTAAGAAAGGAGCTTCCTGGAAACGGAGAGCAGAAGTTTATTCAGGGCTTACATGGCTACCCAGAGATTGGCGGTATGTTGGATACTAGATATTGCAAATTGCTTCCTGTCTTTTGTTTTTCTGCCGCTGAGCATACAGGGTAGTGATAATTGTATATCTGAAATACAGTTTGCTTCTGGGCATGAGCAAACACATAGATGAACAGAAAAATAAACAAATGACGATAGCCATACTTTCTGAAAATTTTGTCCCCTGGCATTTCAGAGGGTGTGAAAATTTGTAACCACTATAAAGTCGTCTACTCTTGGTAAATAATACTAAAAATAAGTTTTATAATATTGTTGTGGCAGTCTTCTTGTATTATTAAAAGGATAGTAAGGAATTTAATTTAATAGGAACATGGATTTGCATATTTTTCAGAACAAATTTAAACCTGTAGCTCTGCAGGTACTTAAGAGTGCAGTTCCAAAAATTAATGTTGCTTTTATTTACCATAATACATGTATGAGCACATGACATTGGCCAGAATTGGTGACCCACATGTATACTCTATGAAGTTGAGTCAGGAGGATCAGAAGTTCAAATCTTGCCTAGACATTCTAGTGACTTAGTAAGAGCCTATATTAAAGTTTATGAATAGGGGCCCAGCAGGATGGCTGAGTGGTCTAAAACGCCTGCTTAGGAAAGCTTAGGCGGCTGCAGGGACCACAGTTCGTTCCCGGGCACCACATGCTGGGCCAGCCCTGCCCTCAGGGCAGGCTGAGCCAGCCATAAAAATAATAAACAAACAAACAAAAGTTCTGAAACAAGAAAAAAAAATAATTCTTTAAAAAAATAAAGTTTAGGAATAAATGAGAGTATTGGAGATATACTCACTGTTAAAGCTCTGGTTTCAATGTCTAGTAAAGGAAAATGAAACAAAAACAAAAATAATAACACTTGTACCTTAAAAATGCACAATTTTTATTTGACATTTAAAAGTTTTTTTAAAAGGAACGAAATGTCAGAGCTGTTTTCACCTAAGTTACTTATTTTGGTTCTGTTTTATCACTTGGAAAGACTTTGGGTCTTTATAGCTTACTTAAATAAATTACTGAGCTTTTGTTGTTTGTTCATTTTTAAGGAAATTGCTGTACCTACTTACTGATACCCTATATCACGCCAGACTGAGGAAGGGGAGGTGGTGGCCAGCTACTTAATATATGCAATTCAGGTCTTACCTTTTCACTGAGAGTGCTATTTCTACTGCTTGAGTGCTTGATACACAAAGTGGGAGGATAGCAACTTTGAGCACTCTCCGTCAACACTTCAGGCACTTGTCAAGGAATGCAACTATGATTTGACTGTTATCCAGTACTTGGGCAAAGCTTGTTTGAACAGCTGATATTTACAAATGGGTAGGGAACAAAAGGACTACCCACACTCTAGGTTCCCAACAATAGCCCTGGAGATGTATAGAACATAGCATCCTGCAGAAATATTCTGAGCTGAGATTTTATGTCAGTTCTTCAATTTTTATATAAAGATGTGAAAATATTACTTTGAAATTATTATTCTTTATCATGCAAGAATCATTACAAAGGTTTAAGAAATAAGCTTCTTTAAGATCTGAACATTACATAGCCAGGCATGGTGGCTCACGCCTGTAATCCCAGCACTCGGGAGGTTGAGGCGGGAGGATCGGTGAGAGTTCGAGACCAGCCTGGGCTACAAAACTGAGCTCAAGGCCAGCCTGAACTGTACAGCAAGACCCTGTGTCAAAAAGACAAAAAAAAAAAAAAAGATAGATCGTTACAAAAAGTTGATTTGTGCTAGTAAGCTTGGGTGGTTCGTTTAATGGTCAATGGGAACAAGGGTTCAGAGTTAATTTAACGTTTTGTGAGGTAACTAACATAGGGTAGATACTAGAATCATTACTTTCCCTTTGAAGAAAGTCTGTTTCATTAAAAAGTTTTAAAAATCCTTACAATAATATATTTGTGTTTAGGACAGGGTCTGCAGGGTATCACTATGCAGATCAGATTTATAGTGATTCTCCTGTTTGCAGCCTCCCAAGCACTGGGATTACAGGAGTGCATACCATGCCCAGGGTCAATTGCATCTCAGTGTGCCCAGCGGGTGCAGGAAACCCCAGCCGCTGCACTCTGCCTAAGCAGGTACTTTAGTCCACTGAGCTATCTGGCTGGCCTTATATATATTTTTAAAAAATATGAAGAATGTAATAGGATCAATAAAACATTAGGTTTGTTTTAGCCTGAATTTTTATTTTTTATTATTTATTTATTTATTTATTTATTTTTTGCCTTTTTGAGGCAGGGTCTCACTATGCAGTTCAGGCTGGCCTTGAGCTCAGTTTTGTAGCCTGGTCTCGAACTCTCACGGATCCTCCTGCCTCAGCCTCCCAAGTGCTGAGATTACAGGCGTGAGCCACCACACCTGGCTTTAGCCTGAGTTTAAATATTGAGAATCTTCACATATGGTATGTATTAATTCTATGGCAAATTACTGGTTTTAATAAAAAATGTAAGCTTGCCGTTTTTGCCCAGCAATGAGACTTTCTTAGAGAAGCAACTGGAACAAGATTCCTTGAATACATTTAAGGCACATTAAAAATGGTATAGTGATGAGGTTATTTGTACTTTTTGAACCTAATATACATCCCTACACCTTGCTTGAAAAACTTTAATTCTACAAATTGATAGCTTACAAACATCCACACATTTTAAAATAACAAAGATTATTTTCCTAACAGAATACATTTTTCAAAATGACATATGAATATGCACATAATACTTATTTAAATTTCACTCAGTTTATAAGCTGTGAATTGTCAATTTACGTGCTTAAATCATCTATCTAATCTAATCTACTCAACCACTTGATCATCATACTTGTCAATTCATTGTCATAACCACTTGACGAAAAAAGCACATTGCAAGTAACATTTAAACCAGAAAAATTCTGAGCTGACATTTTATGTTCACTCTTCAATACTTATATAAAGATGATATTAAAATATTACTTTGAAATTAGTCTTCTTTATTCTTTTTTAATTCTTCAGTACAGATCTCACTACACAGCTTGAGACATAGCAATCCTCTTGTTTTCAGCCTCCCCAGTGCTGGAATTACAGCCAGGCACCACCACACCCCGCCTCGGTGCCACATCAGCATGCCCAGGGCTGATGCAGCATGTGGTGCCGGGAATCGAACCCCAGTCCCTGAGCTTGCCTAAGCAGGTGATTAGCTATCTCACCAGTCCCTCAGAAAAATATTATGATATATAGTTTCAGGATTTCAGAGAAGATGCTTTTCCAAAGCAAATGTAATTCTAGCTTCATCATTAACTATATGCAATTCTAAATATAATTTTAATAATCAGTAGGGCTTTTGTCTATTTCAATTCTGTATGTTATGGTAGAAAATTCATCTGCTGATGAAATTTGATTTCTAATTTGAATATGCTATTTGAAAAATAGCATATTTTTAACGAAGGATTAACATTTTAATTTTATATCATCTTTTCTCTTTGGCAGATTTAATTTGTTGATCTATAATATTTCAACAAAAGCTTTTAAAATTTTATTTTGCCTCAATTGCTTAAGGAATTCAACATCTTTTTTTATAGTCTTTAATGAGTTCAAACCCCATTCTCACCCACAAAAATGCATGTCATATCCTATGCTGAATCCCAAGTGATAAAAATTACAGAAGCAATTTATTTGTTAGCAAGCCTAGGAAGCTCAAAAGTTACACTTATTCTGTAGTTTTCATATGTTGGTAACTTTTGGCCTTACATTGATCTATGGACTATAAAATACGTTATTTTTATAGTTATTAAGTACTGCTTAACTTCTTTTAAAAAAAAAACTTTAAAATTTATTTATTTATTTAGATGATGCAAGGTCTTGCTACACAGCTCAAACTCATAGAGACCCTCTTACCTCAGCCTCCCCAGAGCTGAGATTGCCTGTATGTGCCACCACACCCAGTTTTGGTGGCCAACACAGCACATTCAGAGTTCCGGGGCCAGCACCATATGCAGTACTGGAGATGGAACATGGAACTTTGAGCTTGACAGGCAAGTGTTTATAGCTATAGCTATCACCTCAGTGTCATATTTATTTTTTAACTGTTTAATGCTATTTATTATTTTCTCATTTGTAGGATTTAGAAAATATAATATAGTTCAAGTAAAGACTGGCTTGACAGTATGTATTTTTCTAATAGTAGAAAAATATTGCAAATATTAAAGATAAACAAAACAACCTGATAAGTGTTACAGACTTTATATTTTTAAAATTATAGTCGACTTGAAACTTGTTTTCTTTTGTATTGGCCTTAAAATGGTTACATTTTAGCCTACCTTGTAGCTGATAAAAATTTATCCATTTATAAATAAACAATATTCTTTCTATTTTCTAGATTACAAATAGTGCATCACTGAAAACCTATTAAGTTACCAATAAATTGAAAACTAACACATGCATTTCTGATATTAGAGAATTATTATAACGTAGAGTATCAAACAGGGGTAACATGTCCACAATTATAGAAATAGTTGAAATAATAGAACAGAACAATTTTGTCCCTTTAGAAGCGAAATTGATTAGAATATTTTGAAATTAATGACTTAGAAAATTTTCTCACTGATAGAAATGGTCATTATTATGACGAACATGCAAATTCCATGAGGTCTTGAGTACGCTGAACTTTTTGCTTTGCTGCTTTACAGAACAGGTTATTTCAGTGCAAATCCCCAACATTTCTGACCCAATCTCACAGAGATAATTCAGGACCCAAAGTGTTTTTGTTGATAGATAAAATCTGGAAACGTATCTTTAAGTATGAAAATTTGAGCCTTAGCCACTATGAGACTAGTTCTGTTGCAGTGTTGGACTTAACCAGATCAGTTTTACCTTGTGGCTACATAAATTCTCAGTTTCCCAACAGTGTGGACTGCACTCAGGGGCTTTGCACTGAGCCCAGTATTTTAAAGCAGGGTCTCATTAAGTTCCTTGGACTGGACTCACATTTGGGGTCCTCCTGCCTCAGCCTTCAGTTCTGGTATTACAGGTGTGTCCACTACCAGGAAACGGATTTTAATGATCAGATACTCCCTCCAAGCTTCATCAGGGTGCTGTGATAGAACTGGCCGAAGTCCCAGCAGATCATAACTTTGCTAAAAAAAAAAAAAAAAAAAAAAAAAAATCACTCCTTTTCTGTGCACCTCCTGCCATACATTTGAACCAAATTGTAGAGATGAGTGAGGAGGCCTATCTGGAAAGTCCCTTTGTTTCTCAGTGGAGCTGGAGCATGGGTGACAGATTTCCTTCCTAAATTTCAGTCATGTTAGGGGGAAACCCAATGAGCTAACTTGGGATATGTTATACTTCTCTTTCCATGTATCTATTTGATAGATAATGTATTGACCTGATCCTACCAGAATAGACATAGGCTGCCTGCAAAATGATCTTACTTGCTTTTACTTGATGGGATTTTAAGTATTAAAGGCTAAAGAGTATTTGAAAAAAATCCAACAACTTGTAGTAGGACTTTAGGTATGTCAAGCTTTATAGGATATGTGCTCAGAGAGAAAGCTAAATAGCTTTTGATATCTAGATCATCTAAAGGTAAAGTAAGAGAAAACTGGTTATAGTTACTTATTACTGGGCATCACACTGCTTTAAGTTGTGAGGTAAGGTGAGGTCTGAGGCAGTGCTCTGGAAAACACTGCACTCTGCACAGTCTTTGAGCCAGTCATGACCATCTGGCTTTTGCCATGTCTGAATTCAGGTCCCTGGGAACCACAGACCTGACTGGAGGAGGACACGCAACTCTCCTGCCTGGCCTTCCTGCCCTGGCCTGCTTCCTATCTTGCCCTGCCTGCCTCCCCTGAGCAAGCTCGCACTAACTTCAAGGTGAGCAAGGCTGCAATTGCTAATGATGGGCTATGTACTGGCACCAAACTGCCTAATCAAACTTTCTTTTAACAGGAGATATGTAGGTTAGCAAAGAATCTCCTTGTTGTTACCTTACCAAGTGAAACATACACATATCAAAAGGAATGATCCAAAAATCTTGAAGGGTATACTGCTTTTTTCAGTTCATCTGGTCTTCCAAACTTTGCAATTAAGTGAAAATCACTGTCTTCTTTGAAAGAGCAAGAGATTGCTATATACTTTTACATTAATGGGTCCATGACTGGGGACCAGGTTCGTGAATGACTCTCCCCAAATGTGGAAGTCTACATTCCTAACGATTACCTCACACCCACCGCAGCTGACGATCTGCATGCTGGTCAGTCAGTCCTTTAATAGTTCTCCAATTGCACTGGCAGGCCTACATCTGTGTCTGTTTTTCTTTACCAGCTTAGTTTTTAACTTGTGGAATTCTGGTATGTTGCTTTAAAAAAAAAACAGGCAATCATATGATCTGTTCTACATACAATAATGGTGGCTCACTACTCTTAAGTCAATGTAGATGGTCACATGCTCTCTGTGAAGTGGGTGACCCAATCCCACACAGAACCGTGCCTCCTCCAAAGTATACTAGGCTACAGATTTTATGGGATCTTCAAAGTGAAGGCCTGACAGATGTGTTGCCTGAAGGTTTAGATTTTAACTTCTGAAGAGGTTTTCGGTGGAAGCTGGGCTCTTCTAATATTGCATTAATTAGACTATCAAGATCATCCTTTTTTTTTTTTTTTTTTAAGGTTTCTGTTAATCTGAGATTCTTTCACTTGGGTTTGATTTCATTGCTCTGGATGGTCCCTGCTACACATACACCATCTATGGGCCATGTGTTCACCTCTAGTCTCAGTGGACTGGGTCTGGAAAACTTGGATTTACCTTCTTCCAAGAGCCCATCCAAGCCCTTCACCATCTGGAATCAGATGGCTTTCCGTAGCCTATGTGTGTATTTGAAAAGATTAAAAATCTTGGGAACCAGCAAAACATAATGAATCTTAAATATTAGTATGATGTTTATATAATAAGTTTGAGAAAATTTCTACAGGTGATTTTATGTAATTTGCACAGACAAATGCATCTGAAATAGTGCTTATACAAGGACATGTATGACTATTCGTAATAAATTGTCAGCTACTTTCTTATGATATGAACCTTGACAGGAGTGTTTCTGTATTTATAAGTTTGTAGTTTGAAATATTCATATTGTGCCCAGTGGCCTATTAGTAGCTCATTACACTTTTATGTGCAAAGCCTGTGTTTGATCTTTGCTCCTGTTTTCTCTGGAGCATTAAATGAATAAAACAACAAATAATGTACTGCCCTATAGCCAAACAGCCAAAGGCTGTGATCTTTTTCAGATCGTAGTAATTTGACCCCTGTTTTACTTGGAGATGGACACGCATGGGGGAAATTGGATTCTGGGGAAATCTCACATATACACATACTGTGTCCTATAATCATCTCTTTTTGGTGGTACTGACTGCAGGTTGAGTCCACTCACTGACCTATATCTTTAGCCCTCTTTTCACTTTTCACTTAGAGACAGGGTCTTGCTACCTTGCCTGGCATTCACATTTTAGATGTACCCTAGTGTTGAGATTGCAGATCTCTGCCATGGCTCCTGGTTCTCATTACCTTTTACCTAATGCTTTCCAATGTTTGCAAGTACAGAAGATTCCTACTCCTATTTAAACAAAAAATCAAAGAATATAGGAAGATGCCCTATCCCACCTAGCATGTATGCCAGGAATATGTATAAAAATGTGTGAAAATAGCTGAGAGGCAGTAAAAGGGGGAATGAAAAACTGAATGTAAGAAAATCTAGGTAATAGAAAAATGTTATTGTAATCCAGGGCAGACCATGTATCTCAAACTGCACCTTGACTTATATGTTTTATGTACTCTTTGGTCTATTGTCAATTTTTAATTGGTATATTTATCAGTTAACTTTATAAGGTCTATAAACAAATGAATCTGATGTGAATTCATTAATTCATTTAATTGGAATGTGTCGTGTACATGTAGCAATCCCCTATAATGAATGTAATCATTATGTCCTACAAATATTTACTTATAAGAGCATAAAATTGCATGTATAAAACCAATAAGGATATAAAACAGAAAAGATACAAGAATACCATTCCAGTCAGTGTACTGTTTGAGTTTCTTATTGAGTAGGCCAACTGGCCTGGCAAGTTCACCTGTCTTGTTCACTGGTCTTTATTGTGCAATAACTAAGGGCAAAGGACTAGACGCACAGCTGTGTGGATCATACAACTGTCCCTATTCAACTTAATTGAGTAGTTGATGGGGACTTAGAGAATCAATTGCATCATTCCACAAAATAAATATCTTATGTCAAATACTAAAAGAAAATAAGACTATGTGTGAATGTAAACAAAAAGCGAAACCTATAGAGTGTAGATGTTTCTTGGCTGGCTCAGACTGCCTTAAGGGTGGGTCTGGTAAGGAACATAGAGCTGGGGATCGAACTGTGCTCCCCTGTGCCTGAATGCGATTGCTAGTGAAGGGGCTTCAACACCTGAGCTAACCCCCACAGGTCCCCTAGAGGGCAGATTTACATATATCACCAACTTAGGTTTCACTGACTGTCACCTATAACTGATGTTTTTCAATTATTCATTTACATAATTGTTAGCATAAAGATGCAAATGAGAAAATATTGATTATTTAAATGTTTGATTCTACTATAAGAAATGTGCAAATCTAGACTGTCACCATCATAAAAAAGCTGTTATAACAATTTGTCCTTCAAAAACTCTTAATTTTATTGAGAAAAGGATATCTTATTTTCAAGATATAATCCTTATATTAACAAAAGTAAATTATGCAGTATATAGTAAATTTCATGGAAATAGAAGTTCAAGATGCCAGGATAGCTCCTTGAGCCCCGATATTCATCCTTGAACATTATAATCATCAAGGAATAAATGTTAACTCAAAGGAAAAATTATGGGGTTTAGTTAATCTTGATAATTTTAATATATTTCATCTCTAAACCCCAAGATTTTTAGTAAATACATGAGAAAATGTAACAAGAGGATAATTATTACTATATCATTCTGTACAAAGAAACAACATCATATCTTAAGATTCTTTAAGATTCTTCTGAGACAAAATTATTTTTGTGATGAAACCAGTTTGGCTTATTTTGATAAATTTCTTAAGTTTCTCTCTTTTTAGAAATGTAGCTTCTTTTGATACAGGGTTTTGTTAACCTCAGCAAGATTTTCTGTAGCTTTTAGGCACTACGTAGTCTCTTCAAACAAACACTCTAAAGTCTGCACTATTTTTCGAAGGTACTTATGTGGCATGTCATTTAGGGCTCATCTGTAGGACCAAGATCTGTCTGGTGTTAGCTTTTACATTTCTCCAGTATTTGGGGTCAGGTTTTCCAGGTCCCCAGTGCTCTAGGTTTGACAATTCCTATTTCTCTCCTCTCCTTCTCGTCCTGCCTCTCTCCTTTTGGTTTAGTACATTCCCAATGGCTCCTTGCTTTCCATGCCATCTTTTTTTTAACTCTTCAGCTGTATGAATAGCACCGTGCCATTCAAGTTACTTTGTGCATTGCATGGTCTGTAGCGATCTTACTAGATCAGAAAGCCCGTCCCTGTCCCACTTATTGGTCTTATGGACTTTGGCATAGTGCTTTAGAACGTGTTTCCGATGATGGGAATTTATGACATCACATAGGTCTAGCATCCAAAATACCATGAATACTTACCTGGTGGCAGACATTTTCCCTTTTCCTTTAGGTTTCTCAGTCGCATTTCATTTTGCATGCATTTACTTTCTTGTCATATAAAAATTCATTGAATAGTTTTAAATTGTAGAACTTTTTCATACACATACTTCTGGTTCTAGGAGTCTTCTTTAGCCTGACAATTCTTGAAAGTTCTTGAAAAATTCTCAGCTTCTAAATTTACAGATGAACATATTTTACATTCTTGCTAGAATTATTGCCAGATTAGTAATCAATGAATTTTAGAGTTTGGCAGTCTGAACATGTCATGCTGTTTTTCCTTTTTGTGACTCAAGTGTGTAAATCAGGGACCTTCTTAGGGCTTTTTTGAGCACACTGCCCATTTTGGCTTTCATCCTTACAGAAACTATACTCACTCTAATTCAAAAGAAATATGTTAAAGTCACGATATCAGTAGAAACATTAGTATAAGTGGTTTAAGTTTTCTCAGCAGTAGCTATTTTATTACATATGAAAATCAATGTAAGTATACATAAATCAATAAAATTTGATGTTTATATTATATAAATTTTTGATTCCTGAAAATATATGAATATACTTCTAATTATTTTTATAATTTATATACCTTATTTGATGTGTTCCAGTGTTTTTATTCCCACAAATAGGTACGCTAGAAAAATTACAAGGATGCATGAAAATTTGAAGCCAAGTTTATGTCATGTATGTGGATAGGTATGTCTACAATACACAGTGAAGAAAAGTAGCATTTACTTAAAAATAGATTTTATCACCATGTCTTTGCAAATACTCCGTGGTTTATTTCAGAATATTAAAAAAAAAAAAAAAAAAAAAAAAAAGCTGACTGCCTGACATTTTCAGAAAGTTTTTGTTGTAAACACTTGAGAACTTGACTAGAATGATAATCATTATCCCTTTTTTTTTCTGCTAAGAAAAATTTAATTCCTTCAACTCTGTATTTCAAATATTTCCTTCATTGCTTATTGAATGGACATTAATAAAAAATGTGTAGTTGTTAGGGTGAATAATACCAGTGGATCATTCCCAGAAACCTACTTTATTTAGATGTACTGAATTTAGGAAGTCTTGTTAACTGACATCAGTAACAGTAGTTGAAAGCATTTAGGGTTTTTCACGTAGTTTTTGCAAAATACTGTGAAACCGCATTTAAGACTGGTCCAACCTCGTTTCCTCTGGGAGAAAACTGTGCCAATTACTGAAACTTTGGTTTTGTTTTCCTTAATCTTTAAAATAAGTGTAATAGTGCCAACGTTCTGAGACTTAATCGTGAGGCTATGCTCTGTAAACACTAGTTCCTTGGCTCTAACTTTGATTCTTTTTCTTATAATGTGATGATGCATACTAACGCGATAAAAATGGCTCCTTGAAAATAAATGGTAGAGGAATATTTTGAGCACTGTATTCCAATTATGCAAGCAAATGGAAGAAGTGCAAGGAGGATATTGATGTCTTGGTTTTCTTCAGCAGAGCTGCATCTAACATAAAGGGGAGTCATTTTATTGAATAATAAAAGCCTGACAATCACTGTGATTGGCTGACAGCCATTACTGCAGTGCAATTCTAAACAGCTTGTTTTTCAGAGTTATTTTTGAATACTTCTTTAAAACCCAGACCTTGCCCAATTGTTTTAAAAGTTCCAAACTCGTTTTTAAAATGAAGTTTTTCATATCTCAATATTTTTTGGTCTAAATGATGGAAAAATGCATGCATTATTTTCTGTTTAAATTATTAGAATTGCATGTAGTTTGGGTGGAAGAGCAATTAGGAAAAGGAAACAAATTTAGGGTTACATGGCAGATAACAATATAAGTGACATAGGAGAAAAACACATTTGCAGAGATTTTATTAACTACAACAACAACAACACCAGCGAGGTTGAACAAGCTTACAGGCAAAAGCACAACATTTGATCTGGATTATCCAGTTGTATATTGGGATTTTTGAGTAGAATTTAAGGGTTCTAAAGTTATCAAATCCTCTTTGGTGCATTCATCGCTCCCAGCAGTTCTAATCAGCAATTCTCCCTAGAAAGTACATATAATAAGTGGGTGTACAGTTGGCAATTCACCAAAATAAATATTTAATCACGTTTTAATGGTTATTTTAAGTGTCCTTTATTTAAATTGTGGATTAATATTTTATTTGGTCAGGGAGTTCTGGCCAAAATGTTTGAGCAACATATTTGCTATGGAGGCTCTCTGTAATGGATGCGTGCTAATTTTCAGAATTAGCCAGGTTAAATCTTTTCTTATGGAGTATTTTATCTTAAACATCAACATCAGAAACATTGAGCTAAAGATCAGAAGCCCGAATCTGAGAAACGCAAACTATATTAATTGGTCGTTTTCCAAGACAGAGATTATCATTAACTCCCTACGAACCAGCTTCAAAGCATCCCGGGGGCGGGGGAGATGGTCCTGATGGCGAGTAGGGCGCAATATGAAGCAAAGCAGACGTGTCCCAGCGTCCGGGAGGCCGCCGCTTCAACAGGCAGCGGCGGCGGCAGACCCCACCGCACCCGCGACTGGCCGAGGGCGTCTTTGTTCGGGCGACACCGCCGGGCGGAGGACGCCGGCCCGCCGCACCTCCGCGGCGCCCCGGCCCGCCCGCCCGCCCGCCACCTGGGCTCCGCGGTCGCGCAGATCTCCCCCTCTCGGCCGCGGGGCGCCGGCTCCCTCCCGCGACACCCACCGCGGACGCACGCGGGTCCCCCGCGCCTCTGCCCGGACATCCAGGCGGAACACACAACTTGCGCGTCAGTCACGCAGGAGTCTCGGCGCCCGGGGGACCAGCAGCGCCTCCCGGACGAGCTGGGCGCCCCGCGCCGGGAGCGCGCGGTGTCCACGGGTGACAGCAACTCGCGACACCGCGGCCCCGCCCGCCGCCCTGCGGCCGGCGCCGAGTGAAATAAAAGAAAGAGGGAAGGGGTTTTCGAAACGAGCCTTGGCGCTTTGTCTACCGAAGTGTACACACCCCGCCCCGGGGCCGAAGAAGGCGGCGGCGCACGGCCGCCCGCGCCAACGCCCCGAGGATCGAGCTGCGAGCTGCGAGCCGGGAGGGGAAGCGCAGGGCGCGGGGGCCGGGCGCGGCGAGGCGGCGGGAGGGATGGGGATGCGCAGGGGAAGGGAAAAGATGAAGGCGGTAACCGAGGTTTGATTCGGGAAAGTTCGGGCGCGCAGGAGACGGGCGCTCCCTGCAGGTAACTACCCCGGGAGCACACGCCGAGGGCCGGAAGCGGCAGGCAGCAACTTCGAGGTGAGCGGCAAGTTGCGCGCCCCCTCGGGCCGAGCGCGCGCCGGCGCCACCACTGGGACTCGAACCCGGGGCTAGCCCGAACGGCGGCGGCGGCGGCCGGAGCGCAGGGGCGGCGGCAGCTGCGCGCCTCGGGCCCAGCCCGCGCGGCTCCCCCTCGCGCCGCCCGCCCTGCGTGTGCGTGTGCGCGTCCCAGCCCCGGCGTGAGCGGCACCTGCTCGTCTCGGCCCACAGCGGACGCAGCCTCGCCGAGAGCCGCCGAGAGCCGCCGCCGCCGCCGCCGCCAGCCTGAGGCGGGCTCCGCGGGCTCCCCCGGCCGCCGCGTTCTTCCTCGCCGCCCGCCCGCGAGGCAGCCTGGCTCCGAGTCACGTGTCAGTGCCTGAGGCAGAGACTGAGAGGAAAAAAACGCGCTTCATTCCTTCTTCCACCGCCATACTGTATTTTATACTAAATCTCATTTTTATTCCAACATTTTACTCCCGCTCGGTGAGTACCTTCTCAGTGGCATTCTTGTCCTATTCTTTTTTTTTTTTTGTCCTTTTTGTTTTTGTTTTTTTCTTTCTTCTTTTTTTTCCACTTCTTTGATTATTGTTTATATTTGGGAAAGCTGAAGGAGCATGGTTTTGAGCCTCTTCCTGAATCCAAGTTTTTCTAGCTTGCGGTCGTTGTGTAGACGAGGCGCTGTGTCTGGAGTCCGCGGCGGCGGTGCCCGCTGGGAGCGACTCCCAAGTCCAGCAGAATATGCAACTGGTTTTACGGAAAAAAGCGATGTGAAGTATGGTGCCTGTTTTTTTTCCTTTGTTAACAAATATGTATTTGAAAAAGCATGTTTCTAACTCTTTTTTTGTATATTTTTCTGATAACATTTTTTTGCGTAGGTGGGATTTTACGGCAGCATTTACAACTTTGTGGTCTTGCAATACTGGTGCAAACCACGGAGCAAAGCCATTCCTTTTATATTTTTTATTCCCTTTTTGGAAGCCGGTGAGAAAAAAATTCGTTTTTTTCTTTCTGTTTTTGATACTCATTGATAACATGAAACTTTTCTTGCAGCTGGTGACTGGGATCATTTTTAAGCAAAATACTTTTTTCCCTTCCTTTAAATTAACTATGACTTTTGCACATTTGACTTTTTCAAAAAAAAAAAAAAAGAAAAAAAAGAAAAGAAAAAAACCGAGATAATTTTATAATAGATATCCTGATATCTATATCTATATTATTCCTTCTTCCTTCTCCTCCCCTCCCCGTAAATCAATTTTCAAATGATGGCAGTGGAAGGTTTTTCTGGAAAAAAAAAAATGAAGTGCGGTTTGGTTTCCTTGTCAACGGAGGATGAAGTGAACAGCTGAGCAGCTCGCAGAGAGCAGGTACTTGGTCCCCTCGGAGGCGTTTCCTGGGTGTGCGATGGCGACCCTGGTCCTGGCAAAGAGTGTGGGGCGTGCGTGTGTGCGTGTGTGTGCGTATCGGTGTGTGTGTGTGTGTGTGTGTGTGTGTGTGTGTGTGTGTGTGTGTGTGTGTATGTGTGTGGGTCTGCGCGCGCTTCTCGGGCAGCGTCCGAGACCGCGGTGGGGAAAGCCGCACCGCGAGCCCGGCAGAACCCAGCTACCTTCCACGCCTTGGGATCGTGCTTTTCGGATGTCCGCGAAACACAGCCCCCCCTGGCTGCGCCCAGGTCCCCGCTGCGGCGGGCGCGCCGCGGGCGGAGGCGGCCGGAGCGCGGTCGTGGCCGCGGGCCCAGTAAGTTCTCCGAGGGCCACTTGCAGAGCAGGAGGGGTAAGGGCCGAGCGCGGGGCGCCGGCCCTCGGTGGCCAGGGCGGCAGGCTTGGAGCCCCCGGAGGTGGGTCGGAGGGGCGGTGGGCCGGCGTCCCCCGGAGGGGCTGGCTCCGGCCTCGCGGGCGGGCGCGGAGGCGTCTGCAGAGTCGGGAGCCCCACACCAGCCCCCGCACGCTCAACTCCCGCTCCTCGGGTTTGCAATGAGTAAACAGCGCTGTAGGTCTTCCCAGCCTGTCTTGCGTGTTCAGAAAGGCTGTACCTTCTTTGGGGCGTGCTATCTTTGGAGCTCTTGGCTTTCTCCATGGGTGTTGCATCGATTGATTGGAGGTGCTTGGCGATGTCTTCAAGGGAAGGGGGAAATACTTAAATGATAGCCTCTTGGTTTTCAGGTTGAGGAGGAAACTCTTAGTTTGTATTAAGGAGTCTACACCTCTCAGGTGCAGACAGCCTTTTAGGGGCTCTAAAGGGGCAGTGTTTCTCTTTCTGAAACCACCTGATACTGGTTCTAAAGCCTCTCCCACCCCGTTGGGGAGGGGTGCTGGTGAGCAGTTCGCTGATGGTTTTGATGTATTGGTAGCGTTGAATTATTCAGTGTTGCATGTATTCCGTGGTATTTTATGATCTTTTTACATGTTTCCAGATGTAATCTTGCATTACTTTTTAAAGATGTATCAGTTTGCTGTAAAAAAAACCCTTTCTGTATTCATTTAGTGACAGAACCTGATGGAAAATTTACTGTACAGATAAATTTATCGAAGTCATAGTTTAAATCGTAATATCCAGTGACTAATATTCAAATGATTTGATTTTGAAAGCTTTCTGTCCTCCCATAAATGAAAAGTTTAGCTTTAAATGTATTCTGCATGTATATTTTTTGATTAAAAAAAGAACAGAAAGCACATGAAATGACCTTTTACCTCTCCTATTAAGTTTTCTTCTAGGACTTCTACAGAAAGAAAAAGTAACCTCAGCCCACAGACGTGCCCCTGATAAAGAGGCATCAACACCCTCTACAGTCATGTTTTAGGCTCTGCCAAGCCTCCCATTGAACGTGTACCTTCAGTTTTTAAAATGAAAGAACGAGTTAGTACAAAGAGCCATAGATCTGAGGAAGATTAGGATGTAGTGCAACAGCTAGAAGGCTTTCTTTGTGTTTTCATTCACAGAGTGCCCATGTATCTCAAAAGCCTTTGGAAGTTGCATTATATGTGAGTTATTTTTGTTCTCAGGTCAGTTTTTTTTTTTTTTTCCCTCTATAAAGGAAGTTCTCTTGGCATTTATATGAGAAAGAGAAATTATGTTATTGTCTGTGAACACCAGACTCAATACCTTGAAGTGCATAGTTGTATGATTTGAAGCCAGTACTATGCCACTAAGCCTTAGATGTGTATTTTTTTATTTTTGTGTAATGAGCTCATTGCTCAAATGTAATTTTTCCTGTGGTTCAAAATGCTAACAGAAAACATTTAAAAAACACTTGCCATGTTCTGTGTTTAAAAAAACCCTTTAAATCATACATAGAAATGCCCATTTAAAATGCATTACAGTATGTGTAGAGTATTTTTTCCATTAGTTATAGGCAATGTAAGTCACTTAGTTCTTTTAAGGGAGAAAGAAAAAGTAGGCAAGAAAGAAATAACTTGAGTGTTGAAACTTAGATTTTTCACTTAGAGAGCAATTGTTGCCCTAAGTTCAGTTTGTGGTTTAAGATTGCATGAAGGAAGTATTTCAAAATAAGGTTGAAACTATAACAACATAAAAAAGACTCATAAAATTTTAATGTGGAAGCAGAGATAATTGTACTTGTAATTGTACAAGGTCATTTAAAACCTTATGATTTTATACTTTTATTTATGCAGTATTCATTCCTTTGTATTCAAAATTTACAATTCATTTGTATTTATGACATTCAAATGAGTATAGTTTCCATCTACATAAACTGAACTGGGAATTTGACAACCCTTGGAACTGACCTCCTGTGTGAGATTTTCAGTTTAATTTTTTTGAATGTGTTATCCTAGAGTTAGCACCTCCTACTGGTTTTTCTTGGAAGAATAGATTGTGGTTTTCTTTGACCAAGGAACCTTTCTGTGTTCAGTTAAACTTAATCATACAAATTTTTCCCACTGTGTACTGAAAGAAAAAAATTTTTTTTCAGGAGAAATGGTTTTGTAAGTGAAGGTGGGAGGTGAGGGAAAGAAAACCTATAAATTATGTTGGGTGTTGGCCTTTTCCTCACATATTTGGATGAACTGTTGTGAAATCACAAATTTATAAATGTCTGGCACATTTCCTGTGGTGTGGTTGGGCATATAGCTCAGTGGTAGAGTGCTTACCTAGCATACAAGAGGGCCTGGGTTTGTTTCCTAGCACTTTACAAAGAAAGCTCTGCAGCTCTTCTGTGGAAAGGAGATGTGGATATTATTAAGAATATTAATTTCTTAATTCCTTTTAAGTTCCACTCAGCCTAAATATTTAGGGAAGGAAATTGTGATTGGAATTGAATTGAGTGTGTGCTTTCTTTGTCCAAGAATATTTGAATGAATGCATATGTGTCTTAATCTTCAACTATAATTATTTCTTGAAATTCATCCTTCAATATAAACAACCAAATTGCATACTGTTTTTTTTTTCCCCTAGTATTTCTCAGGTAACCACATTATGGTGATGTTACATAGAAGGGGGAAAAGTTCCACACATTCTTTGTACCTACTGTTGAGTATTTATAGCTAGCAACATTGTTACTTTGTTTTAAAGTGAGACCTAGTTTATTTTCTATACCTTCTGCAAAATGCTAGTAGTTAAAAGAATATATTAAAATATAGCATAAGATTATATTTTAAAGAAACTGATGTAAAATTAAAAATAGAAAATAATGAAATGGAGAATAATCAGACCTTTGAAAAAGTATGCTTTATTAGTTAAAAAGCTTGTGCTCTGTGAATAGCTATTTCCTAAATAAAGTAGTTATATTTTTAATAAGCAATAGGATGCATATGGAAACACCAGTGAAAGCATGACTGTTGTACTTGAAAGCCTTTCACCTGAATAAAAGTGTAGCCGTGCTTTTTCCTGAGTACTTATAATATAAGCAGCTAATTATATAGTATTCAAATCCAATCAAAACACACTCTATATTTGAAGTCTTCAAGAAGTTCTATTTTAGAAGTTGAAGGGAAATGGTTATTTATAATTACATGTATAATAAAGAGGAATTGGAGGAAAATATTTTTGTTATTTATTTTCTTTGTTGACTTTGAAACTTAAAAAAAGTTGATAGATTTAAAAATAGTTTTTGGTTTACCTCATTTGTTATGCTATTAATCAGGAAACTATCTTGTACTGTAAAAAAAAAGAGGGAATAGTGAATTTTATTCTTTTGAGTTTTTTTGCACCTCCAGAAAGTAAATATTTATTTTTTTAAAAGAACCTCACTGAGCCACAGTTTTTATCATTTTCTCATTGTTATTATATATTATATCCAGTGCCCTGAACTAGTCTCTTTAAAATTTCATAAGTTTCTTTCATTTAAAAAAATTTCTCTTCAGTAATTGACACATAAATTTTCATGGTAGTTACAATGAGAACAATTTGCTCCATTGGCCCATGATTTTGAGAACAATGTTTATGAAATAAATAAAAGGGAATTTCTGAATATAACAGCAGTTTCACAGGTTACCATTATATTTGCACTCACTCTTGGATGTATTAAGTTTTGACTCTCTGAATGTGTAGATCTATCCCAGCTGTTGCAGATTTTCTTATTTAATAGCTTCTAGACTTGCAATAACACTGTTGGGATTTTTCTTTGTCTATATTTTGTTAGATTTACAGTTATGTTGTGAAAAGTTGTGTTTTTACAATTCCGCCACATGTTAAAAAAACAGTTTTTTGGGGGCCCTGCGGGATGGCTCAGTGGTCTAAAGTGCCTGCTTGGGAAAGCTTGGGTGGCTTCAGGACCGCGGTTCAATCCCCGGCACCACATGCTGCGCCAGCCCTGCCCTCGTGGAGGGCAGAGCCGGCCATAAAAATGAGTGAATAAACAAATAAAGGTTCTGAAACAAGAAAATCAAATAAAATTAAATTAAAAAAAAAACAGGGTTTTTTTTTTTTGTTTGTTTTGTTTTGCAGCATTTTGCTATTTTTTTCTGAGAGTGAATCCTCCTGCAACATACTGACATTGGTTTATTTGTTTCCATCCTTTTCTAGCCATAGAGATGGCAATGACAGAACTGTATCATTTGGGATAACTGCCCTCTGAATGGTGAGACTTTCAGCTTGGGTCAATAATGCAAGAGTTACTTGTTGACAATGTGTAAGTTTTAAGTAGAGAGGAGAATTAGAGAGCATGATGATTTTGTATTTGGAGAAAGAAGTTCCCATAGATTATTGAATTTTCTGAGGACAAACCAAGGCATGGAAATTTGTAAGTTACAATTGGTGTTCTAGTGGTGATAGAATAGATGGCTCTTTGTCTGTAGTGGCTTTATAGGAGGCAAGAGAAAAGAATTCAGTCTTCACTAGGTGCAAAATGTAATCTGTACTCTTGAAGTTTTTGCAGTCTAATGTGGAGAATTAGTCTTTTGCACAAAAAAGCCAAGCATCCAGTCCTTTCATAACATAACAAGCCTATAAATATGTGTGTCTTCTGTCTACCAACATCTCACCCTAACATCACCTCTGTCTCAGGGTTTCACTGTTACACATACTTGGATGTGACATTTTCAAGCTCATTTTATCTATTTGATAATAATGTAAAGTACATATTATGTATATGTGCAAGATGTTATTTTAGGATGCTGTGTTTAATTGCCTTTTCAGATGTGTGAGAAGTCTTTCGTGATTAGTTTCCTTGGAACTTAAAAAAGTAATTTTTTCAAGAATGCAAAACATCAGCCATGGTGGAGACAGTTTGAGCAGGAAGGGCTTGCAGAGGCTTTTTATAGTAAATCTATAGTTTTATAAAAGAAATAAAATTGGAGACTAGAGTGGAGGAAGAAATAAAAAAATATACCTTCAGGTTTTCTTTTTTTTTTCCCTTGGAATTGAGATATGCTGAAAACTAGTGGTGTAAAACAGAGCTAGAGATAAAATCTAGAGGAAGTTCTGATATGATCAGGCATGACAGTGGTTCAGTTTCATATATGATGGTGATTTGACATTCAGGATGAAATGACCAGTGTAGTATTGAAATTTAGGTCTAAACCTGGGGAACATATTCAAGGCTAAGAGATATTATGAAATTGTCCACATAAAGTGTCTTAAGTTATTTGATGGAATAAATTTAGGAAATGCTTGCTCTTTTCTACATGACTATAATAAAAGCTAGTTAAAAGGCAGAAAAGTAGAAAGACAAGTGGCCATTTCTCAAAAGACTGTGCCTTTATATATTAGAGTGTGTGTATGTAAAGGAAAGCAATAGCATTCATCAGAAGTAATTCCTAGGCTCAGAGGAAAGTGAGGCCTGGAGAAAGGGTCCTTGAAAACAATCTGCGGTTAAAATCAATTAGTTTTAAGGAGAAACTAAATGAATGAGACATACTAGCCATGGGCAAGAGCACAAGTGATCTGTGGTTCCAGATGTGGCAGTATCTTCAGTAAGTCTGTTGAAGTCTGTTCCCAACTTCATGTGTCCTGTGCATATATGTGTGTATGTTTGTGTCTGAGCATGAAGCATGATTTCAACTCAAAGTCACTAAGAAGATTTCTGAACTAGATAAAATGGTTTTTAAATTTCCTGTAGAAAACAATAAAGTGCATATAAGTAGGGAAAAGAAAAGAGGGCTAGTTCATCAGGTATTCAAATATACTATTAAACTTACAAAAGCAAATATATTTGGAGCAGTGTCTCTCCAGTAGCATGAGCACATTTAGCGTGACTTCTATGTATCATTCACTAACCAACGTGGCTGGACCTTTTTAGAGAACTTGGTGATTCTAGGTCTGAGCAAAAAAATTACAAGATAATCTGTGTTGTTATCATTGTGCCAGAAAGTAAGGAATACTAAAAAATAAGTAAGGTTGTATCAGTATAAACAGGAGCTGTCTTGAAGCACCTTCTAGTTGCCAAATCTGAATGAATTTGAGCGTCTAGTGTGATTGTGATAGATTGTAAAGCACTGAATAAAGTAAAATCTATAGGCCCATAGTGATAATCTCAATAGATGGATAGCTGCAGGGAAATAGGAAGCCCTGTACATTGTTGGTGGGACTGTAGACTGGTATGACCACCTTGGAAATCAGTATGGTGATCCCTCAGGAAACTAAAGCCAGAAATTCCATTTGACCCATCTATTCCCCTTCTAACCATCTTCCCAAGAGTTAAAGACATTGTATTGCAATGACATATGCATACTCATGTGTATAACAGCACCATTATAATATTTAAATCTTGGAAATAAATGACATGTCTGTCAACAGATGAATGGATAAATTTTATTATTTACCCACGATGGAATACCACTCCTGCATAAATAAGGGTAAATGTTAGTCCTTTTTGGGAAAGTGGATGTACCTGGAGACTGTTAAATGAAGTAAGTCAGATACACAGGCTCAAATACTGTATGGCTTCTCTTACGTGAGAAACCTCACATACAGATAAAGGACAAGTTACAGTAGATAATAGTGATGTCTTTTTCAGATGTGAAGGGGAATCAAGAGATGAAGGTAGAACCGTGGAGGGAGAGGTAAAACTGGAAAGATGCAAACGGAGGAAACAGGATGTATAAAGGACTGAGGTGTATTATGCACATGTACCACTCCCACATATACTAATAAAACACTTTGGAAAGGTGCAGAAAATATAACAGTTAATAAATTGAAAGCATTAGATGCTAGCCTTTTAGGAGGCCCTATTAAATGGGCAGTTCTTCCTGGCCCAGAAAAAAAAGACAGTTCTTCAAAAAATATTATGAGTTACCATGCCTGCCCCACCTGGGGTGCACTGAGATAGCAATTGAGAGTGGGTGAGGTGGCGCACACCTATAATCCCAGCTCTTGTGAGGCTGAACACAGGTGGATCACTAGGAGCCCATTTTACATAATGAGAACCTGTAGACCCTGTACTAAATACAAAATATTGTGAATTAAATGAAAGAAATGCTACTATTAGCAAATTGCTGCTTGCCTGTCTTAATGAAATAAATTATTCAAACAAGGATCAATGAGTGATAAAATCAATTGAAAGTATTTTGGAGAATGACACATTCTTATGTTCAAGTATGTGTGTGTAGGTATGTATGTATTTATGTATGTATATATGTATGCCTTTTTTTTCTAATTGAGATAGGCTTTCACTATGCGGTTCAGTCTGGCCTTGAACTCAAAGTGATCCTCCTGCCACATCTTCCAGACCTTGCCACTTTACCTGGCCAAGTATTGCTTCCTAATTGTATTCGACACTCTTGTTAAATAACTGAGTTATCAAACCCAGCGTCATTAACAAACAACTTGATGAGGAGGATGTGTGAAGCTTCCAGTCCATTTATGATATACTGTTACTACAACATTAATTTGAATCTGATAAACTCTTGTGAGGCTTAACTTCAGTTTATAGAAAACAGAGGGAAAGAACAAGTCAAGTTAGACCACAGGAAATAATGTGGAGCCACAGAGTGAGGTATTCAGGATTGTAGATGCCAGATGTGGCTTTCTTGGAAAAATCACTTTGGGAATATTTCTTTTTTTTTTTTGCGGGACTGGGGATTGAACTCAGGTCCTTGTGTTTGCCAGGCAAGTGCTTATTCTACTGAGCTATTTCCCCAGCCCCGGGAATATTTCTATAGATAAAAAAAACAAAAACAAAAACAAAAACAAAAAAAAAACGCCCAAAACTGCAGGCAAATAAATGCAGTACTTAGGTTTCTTTGTATATTAAAGGAGGGCAGGAAGATCAGATTGTTTTTTTCAGATTTTGTTAGAATTGGGAAAATTTGTATATGTGCTACAAAGTTAATGGTATTGGCAAATGCAAATTGAATTATTTTAGGGATAGAAGCCATAATGTCTGCTATTGTGGGGGTGGGGAAGAGGAAGAGGAAGAGAGATGGGAAGGGGAGAGGTGAGGAGAGAGACAGATGGAGGGGAGAACTATAGATGAATGAATACAATGTCGGTCATCTTTTAATTTCAAGGACTGCTTATGTTGGTTTTTATTGTATTTTTCTTTCAAAGATTTTGTATGTTTACATTTTTTTCCGGTAAAGAGTAGTGGTAAATATGATTAACCCAAGAAACCTTCAAATCTTATGTAGCTTCAGTCTTCTCAGGTGAGTCTGAGGTTCTAGTTTGAAATCAACTGGTGTAGAGTTAGGAATGTGATCTACGAGGCAGGATATGAACAGGAGGTCTCTAAAAGGTCTGTAAATATGTGGAATTTGGCAACGTTAGTATTTGTCATGATTTCTATCACTATAATTCCATCATATTTTCTGGCAACACAGGCATTATTGGAAAAAATCAAGGAAGTACCTGAGGCTGGCTTGGTGAGCAGACCTGGGCAGCAAGCACAGCATGCAGACGGTGGGCGGGCTTTTGTCAGGTGGTGACTCTAAGAGTCACAAATGAATCTGGGCTGGGAAAGGGCAGCTCTTGGACAGTTTGTACTGGTAAGATTTGGGAGCTCAGTGGTTTTGATGGAAACCAATAATAGCTTCATTATTTTTCACAGCATGAGAACAGTGCAAGGGTGGGTGCCTTTACTCAGGAGAATTTTGTCTTTTCACATTTTTGAAAGTAGAGCATAGTCAGATGATGAGCATAGAGCATGGCAGAGCTTGTGGAGAAGGAAGGTGCTGTCGGTGTTGGAAAGTTAAAATCTTACAATGTGGGGATAAATGTTAAACATTTTAAAAACTTGAGTATAAGAGGAATACTTGAAACACAAAACTATAAATGTGCTACAAGTGCAGTAATATTTATGGAGGTTTATAATCAACAAACTTTGAAAATACTTTTTTTTTCTCTCCATTTGTGACTTCTAGGGTTTCAGTTTATTCTTTGAAATATATAAAGGTCATAGGTATACAATTTGTGTATTTACTTTAGAATTGAATTATCAGAATGTAGAAATAAATTCAATGGGGGATAAGGAAATGTAGCTTTTATGAGGAGTTAATTGATCAGAATCAAGAAAATGAATATAGGGTACTATAATTACTTTCTAAATACAATACCACTCAAATTGGAAAGAAAGCAGTAATTTACTACTATGTTTTGTACTCCAGCTCAAATTTTTCTTAAAACTAGAAGTACAAATAGCATGTATGTGTGACTCTTACTATTTCTAATCCTGTCTCATTACATTTATGGGTCAACCTCCTGACCATACTGATGGCTGATGCTTAGTCATATTTTACCTCAGTTTTACAACACCCTTACATACAGCACATTGTCCTCTGTGGTAATAGCTAGGATATCAGACAGATGTCTTGGCCCATGTCTCTGTGGTATTAGTTGGCCAAATAAAGAGCCGGACCCAGAACTTGTTGGTGTCACGACTTGAAAAAAAGAAAAAATACTATACTTTGGGAAAGGAAGAAAAAAGAATGGAAGGAAAAACGGTTGGAACCAAAGCCTACATAAGTGTGAAGAGAAATAAGGGTTGGAAGGAGAGGAGAGTATTGGGCAGAAAAGAGAAAAATTAATATATATTATGTATAGGCACAAATTCCCATGGATAATGTGAACAATGTATATGACAAATATATATATATATATATATATATATATATATATATATATATATCAATTCAAAAAATAGAGGTAAAAATAAATTACCCATAAGAAAGATATAGAAAAAGTCATACTTTAGTTTATCATTTGATTGGTGACATCTAATAAAACAAATACATTCAAATTAATGTTCCTACTTAGCTCTTCTGTATATATAATACTGCTTAAAAGTGGAAATACAAAGCACATCAAAAGGGCCCTAGAAAAAGGTCAGTGGATTAAAGCGCCTGCAAGCAGGCACAGGGCCCTGGAGTTCAATCAATGGGCCTGAAGTTCCATCCTGAGGCTTGCCCCCAGGGTGTACTGAGAAGGCCATTGGGTGTGGTGGTGTGCTCCTAAAGTCTTAGCTCTAGGGAGGCTATAAACAGGTGGGTCACTAGGAGTCTGATCTATTAGTGGGAGCCTCAGCACCCTATAGACCCTTCCCTAAAAACAAAACAAAACTAAACTAAACTAAAAAAAACACAAAAACAACAACAACAAAAAAAAAATAATCAAGAAAGTAACCACAGAATGTCATTTTAAATTTTTGTGAACCATTAAATAAAAGTGAAGAAAAATTTGTGAAACTAATTTTTATAACTTTCATACTATTCAGTGTATCAAAATTTTTTAATACATAACAATACAAAGTTACTTTAAAATATTCTACATTTAGGAGGTCTTTGGATGTAGCTTGTGTTTTCTAGTTTTAGCACGTATCTGTCTGTATATATTGCCCATGTATTACTGGCTGCCACATTGGTACAGATGGGAGAGTTAAGAAGTCTCAGGACTATGTCATGCTTTTAAACTCTTTGTGACAGTGCTTTTCTTCCACAGCACATATATTAAAACTCTTTGTGACAACTTATTCCTTTTCAGAGCTTAGCCAAGATAGATTTTTAAAATACTGTCTGATTGTTTCAATTTTAGCTTTCACTTTTTATTAAGAATATAAATTGAAGTCTATTGAAGTCCACTTTTGGCTAAATAGAAATTCCAAAATATGGTCAGTTGACTAAGACATATTGGATTTATCTTGATAGTTATTATTCCATAGAAAAAAAAAAAAAAGGATAGTCACTTTTACTAAATTTGGTTTTCCAGTGTATTCATTTGTAATGTGACCCCATAGGTAAAGAAGTTAGGGAGATTGCTCAGCATACTAAGTGCCTGCTTTTGCAAGCTCAGGATTTGATTCCTCATCCAGCATCTGCCTCCGGGGTACACTGAGTGAGCAACTAAGTCCAGGATGGCACATGCCTATAATCCCAGCACTGGGGAGGGATTGCTATGAGTATGAGCTGTGTAGTAAGACCCTGTACCAAATATATAAATGAAAAAAGAAAAGAAGCAAAGGAATAAATAAAGAAAGCAATAATTAAAAGTAAACAAATAAATGGAAAACATTTGAAATAATTAGCTTTTTAAGTTATTAAGTTGAGTGGTATAATTTAAATAAACAGAATGATTGTACTCACCATAGAGAACCTGGACCTGTCCATGGTACAGCTTGAGTTTTCTTTTCTCCCCTGTCCACTTCCTTAAAGCCTTCTTCCCCTTCTTATTTACAAAGCTTTATTTCCACTCCATCTTTCTTTCTCTGATGAAAAATGAGCTTTGATTAACAGGCCTTTGTCTGGTATCCAAGTTTCAGGGAGAACTGCTAAGGTTCCTGCACCATTGTTTTTATCAAAAAAGCAGAATGGGCCTGGGAGATAGCTCAGTAGAATGTGCGCCTGCCTAGTGAGCGCAGGGTCCTGAGTTCAATCCCTGGTTTAAAAAAAAAAGAAAAAAATAAGCACAATGATGTGCTTAATATGTGAGTCTACATACAGGTCAACACTCATTGACTCTGATTTAACATAGAAGCTAACTTGAAAATAAAATGGAAAATTGTCATATCTATTCTATGGGTTACTGAAGTCCATAAATGTAGAAAATTAAAGTTTGCTTAATATCACTCTGTAGCCTATTAAACATCTTTTTTCTCCTGTACCCTTCTTTTGATTCTGACTTATGTGTGATTTCTAGTATAATATTGAAGACATCTTTACCCATTCATTTTTTG
This sequence comes from Myocastor coypus, assembly GCA_004027025.1. Classification (NCBI taxonomy): domain Eukaryota; kingdom Metazoa; phylum Chordata; class Mammalia; order Rodentia; family Myocastoridae; genus Myocastor; species Myocastor coypus. The sequence continues at coordinate 30,991 of PVJA010013472.1, forward strand.
TGTCTGAATATTCACATACATGTGGATAACTTGGACAGTTACATGTGAAAGTGTATTTAAAAATAGCAAAACATTTTGATCTTATTACACATGTTAAAAGATAGAAATGAGACATATACATATATATAATAATTCCCTATATATGAAAACAACCATGAAAGAAAAATAATTGGAAGGAAATATCAAAATGTTGTGAAATATGAATTAATCAATTGAAATATTTATCAATTAAGATTAATTTAATGGAAACCTATACAAACTATTTTAAAACAAGTGCTTTTTTGGTATTTTATTATTATTATTATTAATTTACTTATTTTGTATTATGTCTGGCTCAGGCTGCCCTGGGGATGGGGCTGGCGCAGCATGTGAAGCTGAGAATTGAACTGCTGTCCCTGCCACTGCCTGAGCTTGCCTACGTGTGCCCTTTAGAGTGCTGAGCCACTTCCCCAGCCCCTTTTTTGGTATTTTAAATAACTGTAGATAAAAGGAGGAATAAAAAATCATGGAACAATGCAATTAAATTATTTTTGTTGAAGTTTCCTTTTAGATAACCCCTTCATTACTAATATACTATATTTATAAAAGTTGCATCAGATTTTAACTAAATATATATAATCTTTAAAGGGTATGTAATCCTAGCACATGAACACTTTTACTACAATAATTATTAAATTTAAATATTTTAAAACAACTTATAACATTTTACTGTCATCCAAATTTAAAACATATTAATAAGAAGTAGAACTTTTCCATTTTGTTTTGTTTTGGTATGTATCAAGAATAAAGCAATAAGTAAATTTTCTTTTTTTTTTTTTTTTTTTTGAGACAGGGTCTCACTATGCAGTTGAGGCTGGCCTTGAGCTCACTTTTGTAGCCCAGGCTGGTCTCGAACTCGCACTGATCCTCCTGCCTCAGCCTCCCGAGTGCTGGGATTACAGGCGTGCGCCACCACGCCTGGCTAGCAATAAGTAAATTTTCTATTTGAGAAAAAAAGAATGTAATTTTGTACCAGTTTTGATTTTGTGCTTTGCATGTTGCTTATATTTGACATATGAACATTGAAAGCAATGAAAATATTTTAAAAATTAACAAAATAAGCAGCATTTAACTTGCTTCAGGTGTTCTCATTCAAAGCTTTGCCTGTGTCTCCACTTCTCCTTGACATTTATTCTCTGAGCTGCTAAAATGGGATTTACAGTTAGACTTAGTGTTAAGTAACAAAGCTTATTTTGCATTTTTATGAATTCTTGAAAATTTATCTCACTTTTTTTTTTTTAACTTGCTTATTGGATACCTACTTTGCCCTACTGGATTATAGATAGCTTCATAATAACACAGTTTATCCCAGTGCTGCACTCCAGTATGGAGACAATGCCTGACACATAGGAAACTTTTGATAAACGTTTTGGGATTAATCAATTAATGAGTCAATTGATTCCTCATTTGTGGCTTACTGCACTTGAGCTATTTTCTAGATATTTTCGATATCTGTGAACTCTCTATTTCATGGGGTGTTGATATAAACTGAAAACGATAAACACCTCATAGGACAATTTGCCACAATTATTTCTAAAGATATACAAAAGAAAACACAATTTCTCAGGAGCAAGGACATTAAAGGATCTATGTAGAGTTTACCTAGGAAGTAATTCAGAATAATCTGACATGGGTAGATGGTATCATCTTTTAAAAGTGATTTCTACATACACTCTGATTTTATTCTGACTGCTGCAGCTGTGAATGTGGGGTTCAGGTTCAGAACTGAGGTTACTCCCTCATTCTGTTTCCTTAGTAAATGTCCTGTAATAAATTAGGTCTGTCAGTTACATCAGAGGTAATGGTGTACTCTTGAGTTCATGAGTTGTTTAAAGTTAACTTTAGTCATTTACTTGGCATAATTTGCAAATCTTTGTAGCTATTATAAGTTTTGGACATTTATTTTATATTTATGGCAAATACCTTAAAAGACTATTTGTTAAGATTCAATTGAGAGTGAAGTCTTCTATTTTTATTTAACCAGGCTTTTTCCTGCAGTATCATTTTAGTTTATCTTGAGGTCATAACGGTTGTCACGGACAGTGAAATTGCTACCATTTCTACACTCATAATTATATAGACAAGAATATTCATCATATAGTGTACCAAAGGAAATACCTTGGTTTCTAAACCTGATGTAAGTTTATAGTAATGATCTTTAGATTCCATATTGAAAGCTTTCTATTAATCAAGACAAATCTAAAGTTAGATACTGATTTTGTGAGGAAGTCTTATTAAGTTACAAATTAAAAATTATTTCATGCAGAAGTTACTACCTTTTTATAGATTTAGGTTATTTTGTGTAAACTTACATTAAGAAAAAGTATTCTAAAGATTAAATATTGAAAATAACTTTATGATTTTATTTTTTACCAAATGTATTAACTATTTGCAAACTATTTCAGCTTTTACCACTTAAAAACATAAAATTACCTATTTAGTAAATGAAGTCTTAAATAAAATAGATCTAATATTTTGTTATTTAAAGAAATCTTCTGTTGGTAATATATTTTGGCAACTTGGGGATTATTTTGAAAATAGTCTATGAGTATAAAATTATAGTGCTTGAAAATGAATACTTAGGGGAAGAGCGTAAGTTGTAATTGTAAAGTTGAATGATCATTAGGTTTTGGCATTTACATATTTAACAGTTCTCAAACTATGAATTTGCTCCTTTGTTAAGAAATATATGTCCTTTGCATTATTTCATGGTTCTATTAATGTATTTATCTAATAAATATTTCTTGAAAATTTAGTCTTCAATCTTTGTGTCATGAAATATTACATAATGTATTAGTATAGATCTTGGAGTACAAGGGGTGGACAATGATAAATTTCCTAAGAAGTAAAAACAAAGTTGAGAGTTAAATGGTCTCATCTTTTTTTCTATAAATTCAAGATTACTTTCCCTATGTAATTCTGGCTCCAGAATGTGACTCATTATGAGTGAATACAGCCAAACCAAATTCTAAAGACCATGTGTAAAAAGAAAAAGCCTTAAATTTTAAAATGTTAAAAAGTTGTGTAGTCACTGAGATTAAATTGATTTACTATTATTGAATACAACTAATAAATCACTGTTTTTCATAGAAAAGTAAGAGCATAGAATTTCAATTCATTAGTTGATTATTTGTTTTTTCAGAGTAAACTGAAGTGATTATTGTATAAACCTTTCAAAGTATGTAAGATTTGCTGGGAATTCATGCTCTTTTGAGTATGACTGTAAAGGAGTGTTGAATTTATACTTGGGGGAATCGGTTGATCTTGATCAAATGTAGAAAATAATATTTGGTACAGTATTTAGGTGCCATTTAAATTAATGGAGTAATTCTCACCTTTTCATACATTTATTTGATAATATCTCCGTCTCTAAATAAAGGATGTGGTGGATTTTGTTTGTGATATTCATGAAGAGAAAGTGGGATTTTAATGACCTTTGTACCACTCCACTGTAAAAATGCACTTTGCCACACCCCCTTGTAGTCATGTAATGCTGCACTTTGTGTGTGTGTGTTGCTTAAATTTTTAGTGCTGCAGCATTACATGCACTTTTTGGTTATAGTTGTGGTGAAAGCACAATCTTAGAATTTCAGCCAGCATTTGTCTAGAAAATTATCTCCTTTTCCAGAATTGTCAGAAAAACTGTATTGAGTTTACATACATAAGGCATATGAAATTGTGTGTGCATGCATGTGTGTGTGTAGTGTATGTGATATCTGTTGAAAGTACTTTCAGAATAAATTTTACATCTTGCAAGATGACTTGAGCAGCCACTACCAGGAATTGTATTGTGTTACATTTTGGAGAGTGTTTTCCTTCCATTAATCTCACTTTTTGACCATTTAGTATGAAAAATTTCTAAACATCTCTTTAAGTTTAAAATGTTTAAATAATTTTTTAGCATTTTAACCAATATATGGGCATTGGGTTTTCGTGGCAAATAGTGCTGCGGTAATTGCATGAGAAGAGAACAGAAATACCATTATGCTGAGTAGTTGTAGTATTGGTTGTCCTTCCCAGGCCTGTTGAATTACCAGGATGACTGCATTGAACTGAGAATTCAGAACCATTCCTCCACAGTACTGACATAGTGTTAGTCACTGATGCATAGGATGATTAAAATATTATACCATTCTCAAAAGGATCACAATCTCCTGAAAAATTTTGTGAGGATAGTTGACGTAGTACTTATACATGTAATAATTGTTCTGGAATTGTCTCTCTATGAAGATGTTTGTATGTGTATGTATACATAAAGATACTATATGTGTGTACATATATTCACAAATTTAAAAATTCTGGCAATCTGTGTAAATTTCACACAATGTGAAGAGTAACCATTACAGCTGAATCACACTGGATTATTCTTATAATCTAATAAGCTTGACTCAGCAGAAAATGCCTTTTTCTGAAAAACTGAATCTGAAGTTGTTTTTCACTCAATGACCTGAGCAAACATGAATCATCTTTTGATTCTTTAGCTCACAAAAAGAGAGAGCCCCAAATATCTTGTTTCTCTTTGAATAAAATAATTTTAAAGGTTATAATGAATTTAAGTTTATAAATAATATCCTGTAGTTTTATGAAGATAAAGAAGGGCTACTTTTTCCTTTTTACAAAGATCACACATACATTGACACAATCTGTATCGTGCTGGACACATACAGACTTACATTTTAGTGTCACATGCAATTATTGCCTGCAGGTTCTACAAGTATATTTTTGCTTATGGTCGTGTAATGCCAGTTATATCTACATTAAATCAATCTCCTTCATGTTTGTTTACTTTTTTGTTTGTTTTTAGAAAAATGTCTCACTGTACTGTGTTCTCCAAAGTATCACTGTGATACTTCACTCCATAGTTTTTGATGAATTCCTAAACGCCTCTTTTGGTGTGTGCCATATGTTCACCTTCTGCTTCCAACTTCTTTATGATGCTTATGTGAGTATTTATGTAATTGTTTCTAAAAATAATTCACTTTGAAGACATGCTTTTAGTAATCAAAGAGTTACAGTGTTACTAAGTTAAAAATAGTATGTAATGATTGGATAATCCTGTGCACTAGACAAAATGTGTTCCTCTTTTTTCTTACAGTAATCCTTGGCACTGCATTATTTTTGTTTCTAGTTTATAAATAATGAGTGAGAGGCTCAGAGAGAGTAAGTTATTTAGTTACGATGAAAGGGCTGGTAAGTAGAAGAACTAAAATTTAAGGTCAGTCTGACTCTAGAGGCCTCTAACTCTGACCCCATTAGATTGTTCTCATCCTGTGTCTAAGATTTGATCATTGACAAAGATAGCTCTTTCATTTTATGCTTTTTTTATGCCTAACTATACATCTGTTGATATTTGTAAATATGTTTAAATCCACTAGCGAGAAGTAATTTTTCAAAATGAAATTACTGAACACTTTGTACTTTGACTCAAGCCAGCTATGGTGACAACATATAGTTTTCAAGAACCATCCTTCTTAGAGCTGTTGTCATTAGTATCTCAGGGTAGAATAAATAAATTAAAAGAGGAAAGCCATATGGTTGGAAATCAACAGCATGAATACCTTATCTTTTTAGGAGTGCAGTTAAGATCTGTTCAGGTTTAAATTTGGAATTTGAAGATATTCCACAGTGCTCTCCAACACATATGTGAAGTATTACAAGGAAAAGCCAGTGTGTTTATTTTACTTAGAAGTTCTCTATTTCAGTATTCTTTGATTTCCAAGCATGCTACTTCAAGGGATAAGGGACATGAAAGAGTAAGTTGCCCAAAAGGTAGAGAATACATTCAAAGGTTTCAGGATGAATGTCAGATATATTAGCAATTTTTGTAATGCGTTACATTTTACTAATTGCAATTTTTACTGCAGTTTTCTAGTGCTATAAAAAGAATAAAGAGAGATTTTTGGTTTTTTTTGCGGAACTGGGAATTGAACTCAGGACCCTGCTGTATTCTCCTGAGCTATCTCCCGGCCCCTCAAATTTCTAAATTGAAATCATCTGTCTTTGTGAAGCTGTTGTTAAATGTCTGGTATGAGAACTAAAAATAAGTAGTTATTCATTTTAGTCAAATCAGCAAAAGGAACACAGCTTGTATTAGTTTACTAGTACTGACATAACAGTATACTACAGACCTACTGAGATAAGCTACAAAGACAATGTTTTTGTGGTTCTGGGGATTAGAAGTCCGAGATCAAGTTGGCAAGTTGTGTGCCTCTGAAACCTCCTCCTAGGACTGTAGATGACTGCATTTTCACCCTGGCTAAACTAGGTCTTTCCTCTGACCTTATGTAATCAGTGTCTCCATCTTCTTTTCCTGCTAAATGCCTTAGAAGCATCTGTTTATTGGATTAGCACCCATCTGTATGATCTTGTTTTACTTTCATAGTTTTGTCTTTCTTTTGGTGCTGGGGATTGAACTCAGGACCTTGCATTTGCCAGGCAGGCACTCATGCCACTGGTCTATATTCCCAACCCTACTTTCATAACTTTTTTGAAGTCCCTGTCTCCAAGTACATATTTTGGGGTTAGGAATAGTAGGAGGCTCTTTATCATACGACTTATGTAGCACACCATTCAGTCCATTTTTATTAAGCAACTCTTCTAAGTGCTGTGGGGAGTCCTAGGGAAGAGATCACATTTAGTCTTTCCTGGAGTTTGCAACTCTGGGTGGGGTGAGTCAGACAGCCAGGGAATGAGTATGCACATGGTCTGGAGATTGCTCTACCTTTCCTCAATGTAACAGTCTCATCTGAATAGCAGGGAAAGTGTTTTCTACTCCGTCACTCAGAAGCTATTCATTTTAAGAGGGCACTTTTCTAGTTAGAAAATGTTAATTATTTCATCAGGGCTATGTTCATGAGACATGGAAAAACAGTTTAGTAAGAGCACATGATTAAGGACAGAATTAATGGTAAAAGTAAATTTAATTAGAGAATAATATGAATTCAGCTTTGTATGTGAGGAATTTAAGGTGTCAGTAGATAGAATAATTGGTATGCACTTTTAGCTAGGAACAGATTTTTAGAATTATCTCAATAGAGGTGGTATATGATAGTTGAAATGAAAATGGATTTATGTAGAAATGTGGATTTATAGGAGGTAAAGAGTTCATGACTTGATTTTTTAGTCATGAGGAATATTAATGTTTAGTAAGCTGAAGAAGGCAAACACTGAGAAAACTGGAAGTCTGTAGAGTCTGAATAGACATTTCTCAAAAGAGGACAGAGAAATAGCCAAAAGTTAAATGAGGAATCATCTAAGTGCAGATGAACCCATCAGAAGTATCACTTTGTACCTAGTTAGGATAACTGTTATCACAAAGACGCTAGAGAGCCTGAGGCGGTGGTACACACCTATGATCCCAGGGCTCTGAGAGGCTGAGGCAGGCCAGTCAGGAGCTCCAGCCTAGCCTGGGCAATTTGGCAGTTTAGATCCTATCTCAAAAAAAAAAAAAAAAAAAAAAAAAAAGAGTGTGGTAAATTCAGTGTGAAAGCCCTTAAAGTTCAATTCCTAGTACTGAAAAGCAATCTAAAAAAATATAGTAGAGCAAGAGCTAGGTGTAGTGGTGAATGCCTGTATCTTAGCTCTTTGGAAAACCTGGTTTGGAGAGTCTTGAGTTTTAAGCCAGCCAGGACCATATAGCTAGGAGACCATATTTCATAAGACAAACAGAGAAGGCAGCAAATGATGGTAGGGATATAGAGAAAGGGAAGCTTGGTACATTCCTACTGGAAGGTAAATTGGTGCATTGGTTAATGACAAAAGGGCATTCTACCTCTCATTCCTGCTCTTCCTATGGGACCTTCAGTTTCCTCATTTCTGGAAGTTATTAAAATTCAGTTATCTGTGTTACTAGTGGGATGATTGAAGTAAATAGTTATGGTTAGTCAAATCTATTGTTATTCTTATTGTAAAAGATAGGTTAATGAAACAAATTAATTCATTATGTATTTAGTATAGGGTCTCACTACGGAGCTCGGACTCCTGTTTTCAGCCTCCCAAGTGCTAAGATTGCAGGCATGCACCACCCTGTCAGTGGCCATCTCAGCAGGCCCTGGGGATGGGGCCAGCAGGGGACTCCAGGGATGAAACACCAGTCCCTGCATTTGCCTAAGCAGGTGTTTTAATCTGCTGAGCTGTCTAGTTGGCCCTTGCAAAACAAATTTTAAAGCAAAGCTTCAAACTATTGCCGTATATTTCAAGGGGATCATGTAACGGGTATTTTAAGAGTAGCAACCTTAGCTAAATGAGAGTGGTGTTTTATCTGGCAATTTGGAGTAAAACAGATAATAAGGAAGATCACTTGGCTGTGAGATTGTATTTGGCCGCAGAAAACTCCCAACTGGAGTTTTGAAAACTCTGTACTTGAATTTTGATTTGGAGAGGTTTGTGTGTATAATACTTGCACAAATATAAGCATTAATAATTTGTTAAAAATTATTTTAAAAACTTATCTAACCAGTGTTGTAAATATACCCTGCTCTCTGAAAGAAACACAGAGGACTATATGTGCAAGATAAACTTCTGCAGGAAGGAACATCAGTTGGTATTCCTTGACATTCACCAAATGCATGTGGATATCACAATAGCACCTGCTGGCTGAATACAGTGAAAGTGTTGGATCATGAAGAGTTTGCTTAAGTTTCTTTTTTTTCATTGCTGAGATAAAATACCACACAGCTAAAGTATCAGGAGGAGGCATTAAGTTTCAGCCATTTGGTGGTTTGAAAAAAAGTCAGTAGTCTATTTGAGCTTTGTAACTAACTAATATTCACCTGAGCCAAGGATGGAATTTAGAAATCTCTATTCAGTTTAAAGTGCTGCAGGATGGGAGGATGGGAAATATTACCATTGGATAGATAAAGCCATGACCAAGTGGATTTAACATTTTAATGTAGCATTCTTTCACCTCACCACCCTAGCTGTGGTTGTGTTCTACTGTGGTTGTGCTCCAGTACAGTGACAATTTCAGAAGATGTAGTTTTTGCTTGTAAAGTATACTGTTTCATACCTTTGTTTCATTATTCTTGCTTACTTGACAAGTAATGTAAGGTTACTACAAATTAAAATGCAGCTGCTAATAGAAAATTCACCAAAGGCTGAAGAATATGTGAATTATGTGTGGTGGGACACTCCTTTGATACTACGTACTCTGGAGGCTGAGACAGGAGGATCTCAAGTGCAAGGCCAGTTTTAGATAATTTAATGAGACCCTGTCATAAAATTTAAAAAATACAAAGGGTTGGTGGTCACAACTCAGTTGGAGAGCACTTGCCTAGCATTCATAAAGATCTGGGTTTAATCTCAAGAACTGACATGTATAGTAACATTATTGCAATAAATTGAAAGCCAGTGGTTAAGAGTACACACTTGATGGTACATATTCTAATGTGCTTTGAAAATGATTGTCATTTCTTCATATGCTATATAAACTCTCAGAATTGCACAAACTGAATAAATGTTCATGCAAAATGTATGTACAGTAATTTCATTGTTTTATATTACTATAATAAATTTTATACAGTACATTGTATTGATCTGAAAATGGATTTTTATGAGATGGGGCTTGAACCCAGGGCCTCAGGCCACTAAGTACATATTCTGCCCCTGAACCACACCCTTGATCCTTCCAGATAGATGTTTCTGAAAAGTTTCTTTACGTCACCAAAACATCCCATAGTATTAGTATTAGCACCAGCATAAGGAGTTTCTTATTCAGTTGTCCTCCAATAAAAAGTACCTTGGTATTATATATATATATATATATAATATATATATATATATGTATATATATATAATATTCAATTTTATGCATATTATATCTATAATTATATCTATAACAGTTGATGTGTATTAGGCAGTGATAAACAAATTACTAGCACAATCTCTATGTTAATCTAATTCTACAGCAGAATTATGTAGCTTTGTACAAAGTCTAAATGTTCATTTATTCCTTTTTTTTTGCTTTAGAAAAAGTTTTGATCACATAAAATAACAGTGTAATGAGCATCCATACAAACTGTTGTTTGGGCTTATGAAATGCTCAACATTTGGTCCTCCTGCTTCATCTTTTTGTTGTTGTTAGAGTATTGTAAAGTAAGTTGCAGGCCAGGTGTGGTGGGGTACACCTGTAATCCTGGAATTTAAGAAGCTATGCCAGGAGTGTCACAAGTTGAATGATGTAGTGAGACCATATCTTAAAAAACAAGAAAGAAACTTAGGGTCATACTTCATTTGTCTTTAAATAGTTAAGTGAATCTCTCCAAAAAGAATATTTGCTTAATAATAATATCAATATACTCAACACTCGTAAAATTCTTTAACATTCTACTCAGTCCATAGTCAGACTACAATAATATTCATCACTTAGTTCTACATTGTTGTTTTCTTTTGTGTGCTTTTTTTTAAAGAATTTTTTATTTATTTATTTTTTTCTTGTTTCAGAACTTTTGTTTGTTTGTTTATTTATTTTTTTATGGCTGGCTCAGCCTGTCCTGAGGGCAGGGCTGGCGCAGCATGTGGTGCCAGGGATCGAACCGCGGTCCCTGCAGCTGCCTGCAGGTGCTTTAGACCACTGAGCCATCCTGCCGGGCCCCTTGTGTGCTTTTTTTAAAGGCCATTTTTTGGGGGGTCTTTTTGAGACAGGGTCTCACCGTGCAATTCATGCTGGCCTTGAGCTCACTTTTGTGGCCCAGGCTGGTCTCGGACTTGCACTGATCCTCCTGCCTCAGCCTCCCAAGTACTGGGATTACAAGCATGTGCCACCACACCCGGCTTAAAGTCAATTTTTTAATTAGTACATATTCACAGTGTACAGTCACCAATGCAAATTAGCACTGATTGGTGCATACTGGCTATGTGCAGATATTCTGTGGTCCTTGTCTGGAATATTCACACAGCCTTTGAAAAATGGATAAAGTTTTATGATCCCTATTTTTCAGATAATGGAACTGAAAACATAGGTCACTTGTTCATATTATTGTCACTTAGCAAGCAGCAGAGCAGAAGTTTAAATTTTATCTGACTTTATATCTAACCTCTTTTTAGATAATACATTGCATCTTCCTACCTCCCACTTAGATTGCTGTTGCTTAAGAATCACGGAAATTAGAGTTTCAATTTGAGCTCCCATAGCCCCTTAGTTAATTTCTAACAACTGGTCTTGATTTGAAATGCACAGCTACAGGCTTTCCAGTCACAACTTGGATCAGGGCCTAGAATGATCTATTGAGTGTTTGGTTGTACAAATGACTGCAGCAACTTGCCTATCTTCTCCATCAAGCTACTGAATAGTAATGTAATTAGGCCTAGCCCTTAGATTTTGCTTCTTTCTCTGAGTTTTTTCATATTTGTTGATTAGATTACAATGTCAGTGATTAGCATGCAGTGTTTTCCACTGTAAGCAATAAGAAACTCTCTATGTCATGTTTGGAGATGACTGCTGGGTTAATCCACTAAATGACTGTACCTTGATCCAAAATTGTATACTGATGAATGGTGATGAATTTCATGAAATTTAGGAAACTGCTTTGTTGGCTGACACTAAGATGTGGTTTTATGTTTCTGTGTATAAATGTTTGCATTTAATTATAAACACAGGATTATAGAAGAGAAAATGCATGAAGCTGGAAAATCATCTTTAGGGAAAAAATCTATGGAGACAATAGTAATTGTAATATTAATGATAAACACTAGCAAAAAACTTTAGTGCTTTTGTACTGCCAAGCAATATCCTAAACACATTGTGCTCACTATATTACATCTCACTTTTCCAAATAACCAAAGAGGAAATTGAGGCACCTGGGAAGATAAGTCCAAGGTCACATACTAAATTTGAGATTGCAACCAAGACAGTTTTACATCAGACTTTGTTTCCTTAGCCTTTATGAATTCTGATTTTTAGAAAGCCCTCTGTGCAAGAAAATGTAATTTGAGTTGTAAAATTTATGTGAGGGTTTATAGCACAGAAGCTAACCATTCTGTATATGCATTATATATAGTGTATTTCCATGAGTTACGTAGTTTTCTGGCAAGCAAGTTAAATTTTAGTTTGCATTTTTAAAAATGAGACATGCCGTTGTAGATTACTGACTTGCTATGATTATTTTTGTCTTTTATTTCTTTATGTTTTCAGAACTATTTCCAGTAGTTGATACCATCCTCATATAACTCATGTTTTCTGGGAAGGGATGAATTTCTACATTTTAATAAGGAATTAATCATAGAGACATGTAATTAGTGGCACAAAATCACCAGTAAATGAATTTGAAGCTTAAAATGAGAATGCACCTTGGTTTCTGAAGATAGAAAGCTATTAAATTCTTCATTTTTTGGTTAGTTTCAGGATTCAAAAAGCAATGTTTTAGTAGCAATATCCACAGCTGTTTTTTTAGGGGTACAGATGGCATATGTGAGGAAAGGGAGAGGTGAGATGTCTATAAATTTGAATGGTCCCTCTGAAAAGTAAGACTGATATTCTCATTTTCACTATTTCACTAAAGACACTATGAATTTATTAACATGGAACTGTAAAATATCAGTATCTCTTAAACATGTGTTTCTTCAGTAACTCTGGCACGTTTTGAAACAAGCTTATATTTTGTTGACATGTTTATTGTGAAACACTATGAAAGAAGATGTGTGTTTGTAACAGAACGGAGATTTCAGTAGTAAATAAGTATTTAGATAAAATTCAGTGTTCATATTTACTTATTTCCTGTATTGAACTTGGCATAGAAAGATGATTGTGCTACTTTGAGAAAACAAACTCTTTTTGTTTATAATGGGAGATAGATTTATATTTGAATAAGTTATTATTTTGAAAATACTCATCTGATTCCTTGTAAAGGGTTCTCATATATTAAAAATTTCTTTATTTTGAGTTATGAGAATTTTTTTTTTTACTCCAAAGGACTTTATGCATGGGTGACTTTAATTCAAGATAAGAGCAATTAAAATACTAACTCAAGGGCCAGGGAAATAGCTCAGTAGAATAAGTGCTTGCTTGGCAAGTGCAAGGCCTTGAGTTCGATCCCTTGTACTGCAAAAAAAGCAAAACAAAACAAAAAACAAAGCTAACTCAAAATACACATAAAAATTGGTATTCATAAATCTGACATTTATTAATTTTTAAAAAGTCTGAAAGTTAATTCCTATTTTTTATTCATTATTCTTTTCTGCTTGTTTGGTTGGTTCAAGGAATTGGACTCTGTGCTTGCCAGGTAGGTCTTGTGCTATTGAGCTATATCCCTGGCCCCATGTATTCCTTGAAAAATATGGTAATTATATATTCTTATTTGGTTCTGTCCTTGTAATATGCACTCAAATAATGAAACTTGACACTTACATGATGAATATATGTATGTTTATTAATTTTTTTTATGATTATCTTCCATATACCTTGTTAAAGTGAGAACAGTTTCCTTATAAAGCAAGTATGGACTGTTCACTAACATTAAAATTAAAAGATTAAAAAACTTACTGTTACTAAGTTTTTCTATTTTTATTTATAAATTATTAATATTTGGATTTGTTTTACATTTAGCTAATTTTCCTAGTTAAGGTAATGGTCCATTGCTATCAATTCTACAACCTGTACCTAATACATGAGTCCAGTTATTTACAGAATGTACTAAGTTGGTCATATTACAGCTGTTCTCTTTGGATGGAAGTGAGAAGGCAAGGTGATTAGGTGGCCTGAAAATGCGCTTTGAGAAATGAAAATTTTTATGTTCTGTTTAAGGATTTTTCATCATTTTACATGCATAAAATTGGCAGTAGAATTGCATGTTTTTATGATCTAAGTATGTGATAACTAAATGAATTTACATAGTCTGAGATAGGATGTATCTTTTTGTTCTAAGCATTTATACAAACTAATTAACATGTTTGGCTGTATGTGCATATTCAAGAAGAACAAAATCGCGTATTTGTCCCCAGTAGCCTTTTCTTTTATTAAATATTTCTACAAGCTCTGATACAAATTTCTCTCTCTTTTTTTTTTTTTTTTTGTCTTTTTGAGACAGGGTCTCGCTATGCAGTTGAGGCTGGCCTTGAGCTCACTTTTGTAGCCCAGGCTGGTCTCAAATTCTCACCAATCCTCCTGCCTCAGCCTCCTGAGTGCTGGGATTACAGGCGTGAGCCACCACACCCGACTCTCATTTTTAAACTATGTGTTGAACTTCTAAAATGCTGTGAGAACTAATTTAATATCATTTACTATAATAGTCATGATAATGTTAGCGTTCTCAACACTTGTCTGGTATTTGTGAGATCCTGGGTTTGAGCCCCAGCTGATGCACACACATGTGCGTGGGTGCACACAAACCATCAAGTTTGAGGATGAGGGATGCAGCTGAGTAATAGAGACCTGGATTAACATTCTAGATGACAAGAGTTATTGGAGGACTTCATGTTGAATTGTGCATTAGCTCTCTTGGGTATCATTATAAAGGTGGGGTTTTTTTGTTTTGTTTTGTTTTGTTTTTCAGAATTCTGTTATTCCACTAGTGTTTAGTGTGGGTTTTCTAGAAAATAGAAAGTAAGAATTATCATTATATTAAAATAGAAAGTAAGAAATATCATTGGTATAAATTTATCATTTATACCAATCAGCAGAGTCAATTTTTCTCATTGAATTGATAGATATTTTGGTTTGTTCCTTTGGAGTTATGTTTTATTTAAGTTTTACCTGGTGTTTTTGTTCTGTCAGTCCATGAAAGATTAGGCCAGAAGTAGTGGGAGGAAGCCTCAACCGTCATCCCAGTTTAAAAAGTACTGATTTATCTTAGTCATGAATCAAAAAACCAGTGGTACAAACAAAACACAATACACATTTTAATATTATAAGTGTTTCTAGAAAGACTAATATTTGAGTAAATGTTATGTCCCTAATGATTTTTTGATTTTCAAAATACAAAAACTGGCTTTATTATTTGAATAAAACATTTACTGGGGATGAAGAAATACATCAGAGGTATAAACACCTAGCCTCAACTGCGTAATGAAACCCTATGTCAAAAAATCAATCCAATCAATCAATCAATCAATCAAGCTTTTCCTGCATCTATTGACTTGATCATGTGATTTTTTTTTTTTTTGGTTCTGTTATTGATCATCTGAATAGATGCAGAAATAACATCTGAAAGTATCAGACACCCATTCATGTTAAAAAACACTACAGAAAAAATGGAAATGGTCTACACCTCAATCACATAAAAGTGATCTGTGACAAACCCACAGATCACATCATTAAATGATCAGAAACTGAAAGCTTTCACTCTAAAATTAGGAATCATACGAGTGTCCACTATCACTACTTATATTCATTGTGATTCTAGAAACATTAGGCAGAGCAATTGGACAAGTGAAAAAAATAAAAGATAGGAAAGGTAGTAAAGTATCCCTATTTGCACAAGACATCATTATAGAGAAGAGGCCAAAACTCCATTAAAAAAAACGTGTAGAATCGATATTCAAATTTAGAATCATAACTGTAGTGGCTGATTGTGTCAACTTGAGAAGTTTAGAAGCTTAACTATACCAGTTCAGCAATTCCACACCCTCTATCATCTAGAGGAGCCTCTCTAGAGTGACTCATCATTTAAAGGATATAAAAGGGAATTAAGGAAGGGCATAGGGCTTCATTATTTTCGAGGAGCTCTGGTCTTTACCATCAGGTTGGATTTTATCTCCTGGCTTTTAGCACAGTCTCTTTGGCTTCCACTTTGGATCCTTCAGCCTTGTGGTGTACACTCACCAGCCTTCCATCATAGACTCATCGACCTCCTGACATGGTCTTGCACAGAACACTGCAGTGAGCTCCACATCTTGGACTGTATCCTTCAGTCTCCACTGTGCAGATGCTGTCTGTATGTGTCTTCATTCAACTCTGTGACTGACAGTTGCATGCTAATCTTGTAATATCTCGTACATTTGTATATCTTGAGTTATATGTAATCTTCCAGTAAAACCCAGACTGATAAAAGCAGGATACAAATTCAATATTCAAAATTCAATAATAGCATTCTATACACAAGCAACAAACTCAGAAAAACATTAGGGAAAGTACACCCCTCACGATAGTATCTAAACAAAAGACATACTAGTGAGTCAGTCTAATACAGGATGTAAAAGATCAGTGAAAATTACAGTACCCTAAAATAGATGAGGTTGAAGAGGATATGAGAAAATGAAAAGATGTCCTTTGTGCTTGGATAGGAAGAACATAGTGAAAATGACCATACTCCCAAAACTTCTGTACAGATTGAGTGCAATCAAAATTAAAATACTATTAGCATATTTCACAGAATTAGAGAGGCACTCCTAAAATTCATTGTGAATGAGAACAGACCTTGAATAACCAATGCAGTTCTAGGCAACAAAGGCAAGTTAGAAGCAACAGTGTCAAACCTCAAATTATCTACAAAGCTACTGTGATAAAATCAACATGATATTGGCTAAAAAAAAGAAAAAAAAAAAAAAGCCTGTGGATTGCTGGATTAGAATAGAAGATGCAGATAAAAGCCCCAAAAGATTCTGTCTCTGTATCTTTGACAAAGAGCCAAACATGTTCACTGGAAAGAAAGATAGTGTCTTGAATAAATGGTGCTTATAAAAATGCCTTTCTGCTTGCTGAAGACTAACACTTGACCCATATCTATCACAATGCACTAAACTAAAGTAAAAATGGGTAAGAAATCTATATTAAAATATAAGAGAATCACTAAATTTACTGAACAAGCAGATAGGTAGAAGTCTTTAAGACATAGGTTTAAGTAGAGGCTTGATGAATAAAACCTAGACTTTAAGGGAAATATTAGAAAGACTCAACAAATAGGATCTCACCATATTAAAAAGCTTCTGCACAACAAAAAGACTTGTCAACTAAGGGAGAAGTTAGCTCACAGATTGGGACAAAATATATCCAGTTGTCCCTCAGACAAAGGACTTACATCTAGAACACACAAAGAATGGAAAAAATCAGACCCCCCAGATTGAAACACCCAATCCAAAAATGGGCATCTTAAGTGAACATACACTTCTCAGATTAAAAAAAAAAAAAATACAAATAACATGAAAAAATGTTCCACATTGTTGGTCATTTAAGAGATGCAAATTAAAACATTGCTGAGATTCCATCTTGTGACAGAAAGAATGACTCATCAAGAAGTCAACCAACAGATTAAAGCACCTGCATCCTTGGGCCTGCTCTGCTAATCCTGCTCCTGAGAAGGCAATTGAGACTGGGTGTGGTGGCACACACCTGTAATCCCAGCTCTTGGGAGGCTGTAAACAGGCAGATCTCTATGAGTCCTGTCTAGTAGTGAGACCCTGAATACCCTGTATACCTTGCTCTAAAAAAGAAAAAAAAAAAAAAAACAGCAGTCAACCAATATCAAATGCTGGGAGCAACTGGGGGAAAATGAATCTTTCTCCACTGTTGGTGGGAGTATAGATTGATGCAACTACTGTGGAAACCAGTGTGGTGTTTCCTTGACAAACTAGGAGTAGAAGTCCCATCTGACATAGCCTTTCCTTTCCTGGATATCTTCACAGAAGAATTGAAAATATTATACCACAGTGATACATGTGCATCCATGTTTATAGCAGCACAATTTGTCATAGCTAAATCTGGGAAACAACCCAAATTTACAAGAACTGAGGAATGGATAAGAATATGTAGTTTTTTAAAAATATATACAACAGGGTACTACTAAACTATAAGGAAGGATAAATTGGAGAGTTTTATAGGTAAACTGATACAACTTGAGACCATACTTATAAGTGAAATAAATCAGACCCATAATTGTAGACATTATAATGTGAGAAACTGAATGAACAACTAAGATTCAATATGTAAAATAGAAATTGTGAATTGCACAGAAATTGTTCAATAAAAGGCAAGTACTGATGGGAAAGAAAAAGGATTAAGGGAAGAGGAAAAATTCTATTTACTCACAAGATTGTTAAGATAGTTTTACAGCTAGTTTCTCTTAGTTCATTGAAAATAAAGGATTGTCTTAATATAATTTAAACAAGGTACCATGTATTTCTTGTACTCTTGAGTCACTACTAAGAAGATAATGAATGATATGCAGTGCATTATTATTGTAACTTTCCAAAGCCTTTTTGAAATTTTTATTATTTTTCTCTTTAAGGTAAAAACAACACGAGATACAAAAAGTGAAAAGTCATTACTTAGCTCTATCTTCTCTTGACTCACTACTTGGAAGAAACTGTGGCCAACGACTTCTATACGAAAATAGCAATATTTTGCAATTTTCTACTCCTGTAGTAACATTTGAAGGGAAATAATTTTTTTTGCTAAATAATGCTACATATTTTTGTTCAAATTTTATTGTTTAAATTTAACAATGGTTATATTACATATTTTCATCATCAGATCAGTTTAGATTAATACATATAGGTATATAAGATTGATCAAACAATTAAACATTAACCTTTCTAAATCCACATTACTCTTTTTTTTTTTTT
>PVJA010013473.1:0-49462 GCA_004027025.1 Myocastor coypus
AAGCAGATACATACACAGTCAAAGGTTTTGCAATTGCAGTGTGCCACCAGTGAAGCTTGTGATGTTGGAGGCTATTGAATCTAAGCCTCCTAAAGCTCATCTCACCAATCTAGCTCTGCGTCCCATGCATTGTAATTAAGGATTTTTTTTTTCTTGCTGGGTGGTCAAGGGCAAGTCGAAGCAAGACCTGTGTAACTAAACGTTCATTTTTTTGTATCTTCCAGGGTCAAATTAGTTTTTAAATCCAAAAAAGGGGTCTCATACAGAATTAAGTCCATTAGAATTTTCCCAGAATTAATTGGGTGAAAAGGGGTCTAATGATTTGAATATTTAGAGCGATGTGCCAAACATATACTTCTGTACAATTCATAATCCCCACTCTAATCACATAAATCACATTATCCACATTAAAATATTATTATAAATTAATGAATCTTAGTTGATATGCTATGAAGTACAATGGATATTATTATTAGCTATAGTCTACTATAGCACTCAAAACCTACCCCTCCTATTTGAAACTTTGGACCTTTAATCAATAGCCCAGCACATCCCCATTCTATATCATCATTCTACTTCTATGAGTTCAGCTCTAGTAGATTTCCATAAATGAGCTTATGCAGTATTCTTTCTGTTTCTGCCTCAGTTCATTTAGCATAACGCCTTCGAGATTTGTCTGATTTGTCCACACATCACAGGATTCCTCCCTTTTATTAAGAGTATATGCACCACATTTTCTTTATTCATTGATCCACTGATAGACGCTTAGGTTGATTCCATGGTTATCATGAATAATACGACAATATATATGGGAGTGTGGATATCAATTCGGTATATTGATTTCTGTTTCTTTGGATAAAGTTCAGTAGGAGGATTTATGGATCACAGGATAGTTCTATTTTTAGTTTTCTATAACCTTCACGCTATTTTCTGTAATGGCAACACATATTCCCTTTTTATACATGAATAAGTTGAGGCATGAAAGGATTCATGGATTTCTTCCCAAGTTGCACACAATCAGGATTAATTTTGAAATACTTGTCATTCTGGTCTTTTAGATGTGTGCTACTGCTAATGTAATTTCAGTTACCGCTATACTCTCTTAAGTAAATGGTTGGTTGACAAGAAAACAAAAACAGGTATGAAATGAGAGTAAGAGACTAGGAAAAATGTCATAGGATTTCCAAAGAGAAGAATTTTCTTTTCCTTTCTTCTTTTTTTTTTTTTTCTTTTTTCTTCTTAGCAACATCAATAGGGAGGTGGATCATGCCCACACACTATGCTCTGTAGAACTATTATGAGGACAATATGCAATGTGTCAACTTTTAAAAAATGAAAGGGGAAAAGAAAAAAAAGTAATGTTGATTGAATGTGTTAATGTTTAATTGTTTAATCAACCTTATATACCTATATCTATTAATCTAAACTGATCTGATGATGAAAATATGTAACATAACCATTGTTAAATTTAAACAATAAAAATATTAAATCATGAAAAAAACAAGAAAAATGTCATAGGATTGACAGGCTACAATTTTGTACATGCTTGGATTCTTAAATGTCTGTGTAAAAATGTGTAACTGCTTTTATCACATTCTATAGAGATTTATTAGAATATCAATGATGAATGGAAAATACCAATTTCAAGCTGAGTCTAAGATGTTTGATATTCAGAAAGACAGTGATGTTAAGCTCAAGTACCTATGTTATAAAGTAATAGTATTGTGAAACTTCTCTTCTAGATGGTTAAGAGTGTAAGTTTACAGACCAAAAATTAGAGAAAAAAAATAGGCTACAAGGATAGCCAATATTTTGGCCCTAGCCCTTCAGTGAGGACTCAGGACATAAGAGAGCCTGTAGTGTAACATTCTATAACTCAGGAGTTTCCAAAATTTGTTCAAGGAGATTATAGGACCACAGAGGAAAGGAATAAATGAAGTATAGTGTGTCTAAGGAGAGTCATTTAGAGAGAAAATATTCTCTCAGGCTTTCACAGAGAGCAAACTGGTCAAACAATGGTCATGACTCATCCAGATAGCTGACACTGACAGCAGTTCTACAAAACGCTGTACATGGTTTCAAAGTTAATCCTGAGGGGATTTGCTCTTGGAAGAAATCAAAGTTAAATGTTTTGTTATACAGGTCTTGCTTTAACTTGCCCTTAACCACCCAACAGAAAAGTTTAACTATGAGACACAAAACGTAAAGCTAGATTAGTATGCTGAGCTGTAAAAGGCTTAAATCAACAACCTCCAATATTTTCAGTTTCATCAGTAACCCATTGCAATTATGGAACCTTGGACTATGTATACAATTACTTCCTCTTAGTTCAAAGAGAATAATTTTTTTTACCAATATCGATTAGAAAATTTATCATGTCTATGCCTGTGCTCTGTATAACTACTAGGAGGACAACAATATGCATTGTATCAATTATTGCGAATATACTACTAACGTGTTTGAAACCATCATATTGTTATTTCTTATTAAAAGTAATAAAAAAGGAAGAAAAGAAAAAAGAATCAGGATTAAATTTTTATCACTTTTGTAAAAGTGTCTTGGTAAGTTGTGCCTAGTACCACCTGCCACCCTCGCTTTCTCATCTTATGTACCTTCAGAAACTTTTCAACTGGAAGTCAAGGAATCATTCATAATCCAACCTTTAAATCTTAGTGACTTCTAAGGCTGAATGATTTCCATCGTATGTAGTACTCTTGATGTCCTATTGTAGTGTCTCAAAGCAAGAAACTTCCAAAATTTTTATGGTTGGCCTTTCTTATGTGATGGAAAAATCTGTACCCATCTTTACCACCATTGTTGGTTCCAGGAAGATAGGGAAGTTATTAGTTTTGAAACTCTCTGGAATCTGACAAAGTCCAGGCCTTAGAAATAGACATTTTATACATGTAGTAAATTGAATGATTGATATTTGGGATCCACAAAGCGTGAAATCAAACTTCTTTTGATATTGGCTAGAGTTCTTAGGCTAGGGGTTGGAGCAAATTTGGGGGTGTTAGCTGCAGGGAGACATGCAAATAGCTACTGCTTTTTTCTCATGATGGAAGTTTGCCATGCTTTAAGTATGAATATGAAACTCTGAAGTAAGTGCATACTACCACAGAATTATTCTCTGAATCATGATAACGTACTGAGTTTTAATAATAACTGCATAAAATAACACTGTGGCATAGGCAGTTATGTTAGTTTTCCATTTCTTCCATAACAAATTACTTTTATATAGAGTTATAAAATATTGCATTTCCTGACTGACTGACTTATTTACTCAACATAATAATTTCAAGATTCATCAATATTATTCCATTACATGGATATACCATATTTTGCATATTCACTAGGTGAAATATTTGTGTAAACAGAAATTTTTCAGGTATTAATGGCTTTAAAAACCCCAAAAATGCTTAAGTCAATCTACCTTTTTTTTTTTTTTTTTTTGCTGCCAGTGTCTTAAGTGTCATCTATAATGAAAATTGAGGTTAACATCTTGCTACAGTCCTGATTATTTTAGCTCATAAATAATTGTTCTAAAGAATGCTGCTATGAATGTTTATATAAATATTTTTACATAAATATACACTGTAATTCTCTTAAGTATGTGCTTAGTAATAGAACTAATGAATGGGTCACATAGGAATCCTATACTTAACTTTTTGAGGAATTTTTAACTATTTTCCACAACAACTACATGTTTTTATCCTATTTGACAAAGTATGAGGGTTATAATTTCTCCACATCCTCATCAATAATACATGCTGTTGTCTAGGTTTTTAATTATGGTTACTGTAATCAATATTAGGTGATACTGTGGCTTTGGTTTACATTTCCCAAATGGTATTAAACATTTTTGCAAGGACTACTGGCTTTAAAACCAAGCCAATGTTTGAGTCAATCTATTTTTTTTCCTTGCTACCAGTGCTTTAGGTGCCATTTTTAAACAAACATTGAACTACACATCTATCCTTATGCCATTGTGCTACAGTCCTGATAATTGTAGCTCACAAGTAAGTTTTGAGGACAGAAATTGTAATGCGTTAATTTTACTATTTTTCAATATTATCTTAGCTATTCTAGGTCTCTTTAAATTTCCATACAAATTTTAGAGTCAGCCTTTAATTTTCTGAAAAAAAATAAAAAGCACTTAGAATTTTAATAAAGATTTCATTGTATAGTGTTAATGTTTTCTGACCCATGAATGCAGATGCCTTTTCACTTACTTAGGTCTTGTTAATTTCTTTCAATCATACTCTATTTTGATGTATTCAACTCCTGAACTATTCTTAAAAATAATTTCCCAAATGTTTTTTTATCTGTTAGATGTTATCATTAAAGTAAATGTTTGCTGAATTTCATGTTTATATTGTTCAGTGTTGGTGCATATATATGCAACTAACTTTTGCATAGTTGCCTTGTATTCTGTGACTATGTTGAATTTATTTATTAACTTCAACAGTTTTATTGATTCTTTTTCTATATTCAAGGTCATGTTATGTGCAAATAGAGGTGGTACATCTTTTTTTTTTTTTTTGAGACAAGGTTTTGCTTAGGTAGTTCAGGCTGGCCTTGAACTCACTTTGTAGCCTAGGCTAGCCTCAAACTTGCAGCAATCCTTCTGCCTCAGCCTTCCAAGTACTGGGATTACAGGTGCGTGCCACCAGTCTCAGCAGTGCTTCTTTCTTTATAATCTGAAATTTCCCTTTCTGAATAATAAGTATTGGTATGTTGTGTTTTCATTTGCATTTTCCTCCAAGTATGTACTGCTTTCTAAGACCATTTCTTGTTTAGCACGTTGATTATTTGCAACAATGTTGTTAACTTTCTCAGAGTGTGCCAGAAACTATATACATACTTCAACAGTGCACCCTACTAGCAAATGTCTGGAAGCTAATGGCCCCCACTCTGAGCACCTCTTATGATTGTAAAAGCCAAAGGTAACTTGTATTATTCCCATGATGTCTCAATAAATTTGGTATTGAAATATTTATACAAGTTTTTCTTTTCCTGATATGTGTTTTTGTGGTGGATTCTGTATTTGTGAATTATCTAGATTTACTGCTTTTAATTTTCTTCTCTTGCCATCAGTTAACACATTTTGCACGATTTGCATACTTTTTTTCCTGTCTTTAGGACAGGGTCTTCAGAGTCTCACTATGTAGGTCATAGTGATTCTCCTATGTTCAGCCTCCTAAGTGCTGAGATTACTGGTACGCCACTATGCTCAGTTTCAATCCCTGTCTCAATGCACCCCGCGGGCAGTGCCACTGCCACACACCAGTGATGGATTCTAGGCTGCTGTGGTCTGCCTAAGCAGGTGCTTTAGTCTGCTGAGCTATCAGGCTGGCCCTGATTTAATACTTTCAAATGTACTAAGACTTTTTAACCTGTATGTTCCATCTTGGTGGCTGACATTTGCACTTATGAAGAATGATAAACATATATTCTGCTGCGTCGGGTGGAGTGTTTTGTCAGTGTCTGGTATGTTCGGTTCATAATGCTGAACAAGACATTTATTTCCTTGCTGACTTCCTCTCTAGCTGTTCTATTATTGGATGTGAGATTTTGAAGTTTTCCAGGTTCTCGGTGAATTTTCTATCTCCCTCTTCAGGCCTGTAATTTTTGGCTTCATTTATTTTGGTGCTCTGTTGTTCCGTGTTTTTATATTTATAATTACTATATATTTTTGATAAATTGATTCTTTTATAGTATACAGTACCCTCATTTATCCCCAGTAACAGTGTCTGCCTTATGGTCTCTTTTGTATGCTGCGGTACAACCCCTCCAGATTCCCTTTGGTTACTAGTTGAGTAGCATATCTCTTTGCAGCCTTCAATCTTCAACGTATATGTGACTTTGAAACTGAAGTCTTTTTTAGGCAGCACACACTTAACAAGTGACATCTATTCTGTCAATATCTGCTCTTTTAAATACAGAGTTAAATGTATTCACAGTGAGTGTAATTATCAAGATTAGCTTTTGCCATTTTCTTAATTATATTCTAATTTTTTTTTTTTTTTCAGGACCAGGGTTCAAATCACGAACTTGCACTTGCCAAGCAGGCACTTTTGCTACAGAGCTTTCTCCCTGGCCCCTTCTTAATTATATCCTACATGTCTTATTTTTCTTCTTTAAATCTACGTGTACTGTTTTCTCTTGTGTTAAATATTTTCTTGTGTACCATTTTTACTACACAGTTGTTTGTTAACATAATTTGAGAGTTTTCTCTCGTGTGTGTGTGTGTGTGTGTGTGTGTGTGTGTTTGTGGTTGCCTTGGGAATTTCTATTAGCATCTTAATTTATAGTGATCTAGTTGCAAAATGATATCATCATCATTTAACTACATATACAGGCTCTGTTCCTTCAAGGTTTCATTATCCTCTTGATGTTATTTTTTTGTGAGAAATTTTATCTTTGTGTATTTTAATTCATAAATATTGCTGTATGACATTGTCTTATAAATAAGGAAAAATAAATTAGAAAAAAATATATTTTAACTACTTTTTATATTTGCCTTTGTAGTTCTCATTAAAAATGTTCTTTACCTCTTCATACTGAATAGTGTCACCCTCTCTCTAGTCTCCTTTTACTTTAGCCTGAAAAATTCTCTTTAGTACTGCACATATGCCAAGCCTGCTGGCACAAATTCTCTTGATTTCTTTTGTAGCAATAAGCTCTCTGAAACTTGTTTTCATGGAAACTCTGCTTAGGTTTGCCTATTGTTTTCTTCTTGAGATAAGACTGCATTATGTTGTCCAAGCTAGGCTCTAACTCCTGCTTTCAGCTTCCAGGTAGCTAGAATAACAGGCATTCACTATCATGTCTGGCTCTGTGTGTGTGTGTGTGTGTGTGTGTGTGTGTGTGTGTGTGTGTGTGTGTGTGTGACTGTCTCCTTTAGTTTTTTACTGGACATGAAATTCTTTAAATTTTTTTTCTTTTGTGGTACCAAGGATTGAACTCATGACCTTGCACTTGCCAGACAAATGCTTATGCCGCTAAGTTATCTTCCCAGCCCAACTGAGCTATCTCTCAGCCAGCTCTGAAATTCTTGATTGACAGCAGTTTTCCTTCCACATTGCTTATGTGATGCCATTTCTTTCTGGATTCTGGAGTTTCTGATGAACAGTTATTAGTCATTCTTGTCAATGATACCTTGGACATGATGAGTTCTTCTCTCTTTCTAATCTTATTTTATTTTATTTATGTATTTGGTACAGGGTCTCACTATGCAGCTTGGGCTCATCATGATGCTCCTGTTTTCAGCCTCCCCAGTACTGGGATTACAAGTGTACACCACCGTTGCCCAGCCTTCTTGATAATTTTATTTTACTTTTTTTAAAAAATGGTTTTAGTACAGGGTCTACAGAGTCTCCCTACAGAGATCGGACTCATAGTGATCTTTCCTGTTTTTCAGCCTCCCAACCTCTGGGATTACAGGAGTGCGCCACCATGCCCAGTCTCAATCCAGTCTCAGCAAGCCTACGGACAGGACGGGCATGCTGGGGATCAAACCAGCAGCCCTTACCTCTGCCTAAGCAGGAGCTTTAATCCCCTAAATTATCTGGCCAGCCCACTTCTTGCTAATTTTAGATTATGTCTTTGCTTCTGCTTTTCAATAATTTGATTATATCTGTCCAGATATGAACACTTTAATTTCTCCTATGTGCAGTTCATTCAATTTCTTGCATGCATAGATTAATTTTTCTCATCGAACTTGGGAGGCGTATTTCTCCTGCATGCCCTCTACTCCCTTTTCTCTCTCAATCTCCTCTGAGACTCTAATTGTGTGTAAATTTATGTTCTTGGTGATGTTCAGCAGAATTCTGAGATTGTTTGTCTTTTTATTCTTTTATTCTTTTTATAGGTCAATAATCTCTATTAATCTATTTTTAAATTTGCTGATTTTTTTTTCTGTTTGCTCAAAAATATTCTTGAACACTTCCAGTCCAGTAAATTCTACAGTTCAATGAGTGGTTTTTATTTTTATTTTTATTTATTTATTTATTTTATTTTATTTTATTTTTTTGTCTTTTTGAGACAGGGTCTCACTATGCAGTTCAGGCTAGCCTTGAGCTCACTTTTGTAGCCCAGGCTGGTCTCGAAATCTCACTGATCCTCCTGCCTCAGCCTCCTGAGTGCTGGGATTACAGGCGTGAGCCACCACGCCCGGCTAATGAGTGGTTTTTAAATGTCAGAATTTTTGTTTTGTATCTTTTAAAATTTCTATGCCTTTATCAATATTTTGTGTCTGGTAAGACATTGTTACTATAGTTTGCTTTGGTCCTTTAAACATGATTTCTTAGTTTACTTAGAATATTTAAAACATCTAATTTAAAGATTTTTGTCTTCCAAGTCTCACATCTATATTTCCTCAGGGACAGTTTTTATTGAGTTTTAAAATTTTCTTTATTCCTGTATGATAATACTTTTCTGTTTTTTCATGTGTCTTTAAGATTTTTAG
This sequence comes from Myocastor coypus, assembly GCA_004027025.1. Lineage (NCBI taxonomy): Eukaryota > Metazoa > Chordata > Mammalia > Rodentia > Myocastoridae > Myocastor > Myocastor coypus. The sequence continues at coordinate 8,471 of PVJA010013473.1, forward strand.
TTTGATACTTGACATTATAAATACAACAATGTGATAACACTGGGAATCAGATTTCTCCCTCTATCTAGGGTCTGTTGATATTACTGCTTATTATAGTAGTCGTTAGGTTCAGTAACATCTGAACTAATTTGTCATATGTGGTTATTGAAATCTCCGCTTGGTTTACTCAGTAGTGAGCTAATTATTGGATAAATTTTCTTAAATTGGTAGGACAATAACCCTGCTAGTGTTTACTGAGTGGCTCGAAGCAATGGCAACCCTGAACTGGACAGCGAACATACTCTGCCTTAGTCTTGACTCCCTGGTTTTGTAGCCCCTTATAGGCTGCCAGATATAAGATGCTAGGGTCTTCTCCAGTCCTTCCTAAGAATGCGCACAGTCCTACATACATACATAAACTTCACATTCTCAGCAATGTATCGGAACACTTAAGACCCCCCACTGACGTTACATTCCCCCAGTTTTCCTTTTAAACTTTTTGATTATTTTACTGTTTGCACTCACTCCTAGTACAATCCACTTCCTTAACCTGTCAGGAAGATAAAAGTCATCTGTAATAGTTTTCAGTAAACATACCCAGGAAAAAGACTTTTTGTACCAGGGAAGTTCTGATTCAGGTCAAAGAAGGACAGCCTTATAAATGTTGTTTTCTAAGGAGCCACCAAAAAAGTCAGAAAATAATTATACTGTGGGAATAGAACATTAAGGAAGGTCTAGCTCCATTGAGCTCACTTAAGTGGGTGCCAGCCTAACAGCTTTCACCTTGATTGCCATCTATTGAGTTTCAAGGCTGCCACTGAGCTGGAGATGCTGAACTTCGATGCTTACTTCCTTAACTGGTTTAGTGATATCCATGTGTTCTATAAAGAGTAAACTCCTTTTATCTTTTTGCCTTTATCTTCCCCTCTGTCTCTTGCTCACCCTAGGCATGTGGCCCTCTCTGTCAACTCCATTTCATTCTCCACATCCTGATCTGATATTGTAGGTCCAATTTTTCTGTCCCCCAGTGATATGAATGATACATCAGATACCTCCACTAAGGAGAGTTGGCGCAGATCCCATCTCCCCGTTTCTATCCTCCTACCTTCTTCGTCCTTTGCTCTCAACTTTTCTTAGCAAGATTGGCTCCACTGTCCTGTGCATAAACTTCCGGTTATCTCTGCCTTCTTGATTTCATGCCAAGCAAACTTGAGCATCCAACCCTGCTGACTGCACTGTCTTTCTGTTGGATTTTGTTGAGCAGACAGTTACCTTGCTTGTGAGTATAGTATGTCTCCTTTGCTGTAAAAATATTTCGTTGATTATTGCTATGTTCAGGGTGTTAACAGAGGCAGGAGAGAGACAAAAGATTATATTTTTATGCCCTACTGACTAGAAAATCTTTAGGAGGGCTTTTATAATTTCATCTCTTATCTAAGTAACTTAATGTTCTGCAAGTTGCTTTTCCTAGCTCTCTCCAAAAAAGGTTTTATTTTTGGCACTGCACTTTTTCATGAACTTAATTCTTATGTTATCATCTTGTTTTTGGCCCTAAAATGTTCTTTGTTTCAGTTTTATAGGAGCTATTTTTGCTTCATTTTCTCTCCTTTCTCTTTTTCTTATTTTTATCTTCTTTGCCATTCTTTCTTTTGAAAATTGAAGATGACAGAAGTTTGAGTCCATTTTCAGGGATCTATCTTCATAGATCTGTTCTTGGACCTATCATCCAGATAATATTCTTTGCTTCAGTTTTATGACAACCTTTTCAATAGCTCTATGGTTTATTTTCCTGTTCATTCAACCATAAAGAAGAACATATTTTCATATTTGACAACAATTTGGTTATTTGGATTCACTCTTGGCTCCATTGTCAGTCCTTGAGACTGAATATTCTTTGACCAATTTCTAATGTCAAGTAGGTTTTCACATCATTCGCCAGTGCTAGGGAGATACAGAGTCATTTCTCACCATTTCCTGATTGTCTTGTATTTTTAAGATACTTAACAAATTGAAACTGTTAGAAAAAAGAAAGAGTTGGGCACGGTGGCTGAGGCGGGAGGATCATTGTGAGTTCAAGACCAGCCTGGGCTATGAAATAAATTCAAAGCCAGCCTGAACTGCGTAGCAAGACCGTTTCAAAAAGATTAAAAAAAAAAAAAAAAGCTCTTCAAATACACCCACTGGTAATCTTTTCATCATGTTTTCAACTTGCAAATTTTATTCTTTGTACTGGGCCTTCAAACATGCAAAGCACCTCCTCTGGTCTCTACAGGATGGCTACTGGTTATTTCAATTGCTTTGACTTTTGTTTGTCTCAGGCGTGGGGCCAATAGACAGTAATATATTGCCTCCCTAGATCTCTTTGCTGATGACAGGTGTCACTGGCTTTCAGCTACATAGCGCAGCCAGTTTTGCAGTTTTGATTTCATGATACAACCATTGAGGCAGTACAGCTAGGAAGTTATTCTTATATGATCTAAATGAAATCATGTTTCCTCATATTTTAGGCAGTATAATAGACTTTAGTCTTTTTGGTCTCTTCATGGTTTTCCCTTAGAAGTCAGATCAGATCAGAAGCCATCTTATTGCATTTATTTATGTCTTTATTTATTTATTTATTTATTTGTATTTTGTACAGGGTCTCACTACACAGCTCAGACTCATAGTGATCCTCTTGTTTAGGTTTCCCCAACACTGGGATTACAGGTGTGTGCCACCATGCCCAGACTCTGTGGCTAGCTCAATGTGTAGCCATATCAACAAGTCCAAACTTCTAAAAAGCAGCATTTAATTTTCCCATGGTGATCCTTGGCTTTTGTTTTATTTTCAAATTTTGAAATGCTTATAATGGATCTTCAGTCAAATTTTGACCACTCTTTCAAGGAGCAAAAGAGTTCTTTCGGGCCCGGCGGGATGGCTCAGTGGTCTAAAGCGCCTGCTTGGGAAAGCTTGGGCGGCTTCAGGGATAGCGGTTTGATCCCCGGCACCACATGCTGCGCCAGCTCTGCCCTTGGGGTGGGCTGAGAAGGCCATGAAAATGAGTGAATAAACAAAGGTTCTGAAACAAGAAAAAAAATTTTTTAAAAAAGAGTTCTTTCAAGGAAGTTCTACACGGGCAACTTTTGGAAGTTGTGTGTTTAGAAGAATTTTGGAAGAGCAAACTTAGAACTCTGGAAAGCATTTAAAATTTTTCATAAGTTTGAAAAGTTTGAGCTTCACCAGTATGGAAGTTTAAACTCCTTCTCAACTGGTAGACATGAAAATCAGCATTACTCTTCACGACAGACAGTGGATGCAGGGCAGAGAGGGGGCCCTGCCGGGCCAGGAACTCACTGCTTGCTGTTGGGCCATGGGGAACTTGAAGGTGTCATAGGATGAGTGGCAGCTAATCACCATAGCCAGGCACAAATGGCTGCCATGCTGTCAGCTAAATGCCAACCTCCAGGCCTGTATTCTATTCATTCTGTAGACAATGACCACACTCCTGCTCACTCACTGTGGTATGCCCAGGGCCCACTCAAGTTTCTGTCTTGTACTAAACACATACTATGTATAGAATACATGAACAAATGGACACAAAATAAATATACACATAGGATATCCCTCACCCAAATAGTGCATAGCCACAATATAAGATCCTTCCCTATTAAAAACAAAACAAAACAAAAAAAAAAACAAAAAACTACAACACAAGGGTGCATGCCTTTCTTCTATTTCACCAAGATAACTATGAGAAGACACTTAAGAAAAATAATCTTGTTGTTGTTAGGGGAGAAATCTTGCAGAATAAGCCCTGGGTGTTGCTGTTGGCACTGTTGGCAGTCGAGAAGAACAATGATGCTGAGCGTGGTCCTGTTGAGGCTGCTAATTTACCTTCCAGCCAGAGTTAATGGACAAAGTAATAGACTGAAAACTGCCATGTGTTTTCCTCTGGAAGATACTTTTAACCTTTGTTGATGAGTTGAAGAGTGACCCAATGGAAAGCAAGAATTCAGGTGTCTCCTCTTGTACACAGTCCTCCATCTTGCTTGCTGTCACCTCCAGCCCACACGCAGGTAACCAGAAACTTGGGCAAGCTCTCTCCAAGCAAACACACCACCGTAGGAAATCCCATGAACAACTGCACATAGGCCTTGGAGAATCTTTCTCTGTGTGCTCCTTCTCCACATTCCCCACTCGCCTACAGCCTTCCGGGCTGGGATGGGCAATCATCACACTTCATTGTCCAGTACCATCATTACAATATTGTTATCATCTGAGCTGGAGTCTGACACTTTCTCTAAGACCTTTCGAATAACCCCTTTACTAGGCTTCAGTACCAAACCATTCAGGGCAAATCTCTGCTTTGTGCTTGTCAGCCTTAATAGACTGGATGTCACTTGAGCCTGTAAAAAGTGCCTGCTCCTCAGCTGTCAGTCAGTCCTGGTGGTGTCAGCTGAGAGCATGGCTGGAGCTGGCTGGATTAGAGGGTAGTTACCATAGCTGTCAGATTACTGACAGCCTGACACCCACACTCCCAACTTCCTTTTACCGTATTTGGTTTCTATTGAGCTCTCTGGACCTTTCTTAAGGTGGATTTCTCTGTTGGAAACAGATAATTTATCCAGCATCCTTAGCAGGGCTTTCTTCCCTGTTCTGATTTTTAGAAAGCCTTTACTCTGAGAAGATTTTACATTTCAGTGCATATTTTTAACCTTATTTCAGCACTATGGCTTCTTCCCTACTCTTTTTAAGTTTATGAAAACTCCAAATGTGTGCAAGTATCACTTTCAGCATCCTAATAATGTAAAGATACATAACTCTCACCAGAAATATTTTCTCCCACATTTGCAGTATTTTCTCCCTCCTGTTCGAGCTTACCTTTTCTCTGGCCCGAGGTTATGTGGAAAGTCCAGTGTGAACGTGTGTGCTTGCTTGCGTGCACGTGTGTGTGCCAGAGGGCATGAGTCCATACAGAACTGTTGACTTATCTACGGGTGTTTGTGGTATATGTATTCATACTTAATGAAAGGCATGAGGCTAACAGCCACGACACAAAGAGCTAATTGGCGACTCTCCAAACAGTGCCTTAGTTAACATTTACCTTCAATACAGCCAATTAGTGAATGAAATGTATTCTGTCTTCCTGTACTCTCTCAGATTTCATTCACTCCTTTTCTCCGTCTCACATTTGCTGAAGGCTTGCAGTCTTGCAGTCCCCACGCTGGACACCAGGGAAACAAAAATGAGTGTCACTATATCTTTATATGCGAATTCACAGTTGCCTGTTCGCATTCCTCAGGTATGTTGCAGATTTACAGGCTTTTATTTCTGACCAGGGAGCAGAGCTTAATTAACACTTTCATTTACTTAGCTAATCGTCAAGGCTGATTTGCTTAAATCAGGCTTTGGGACCAGAAATGCAACTGTTGCACAATCTTAAATTTGCTTACTATTTTAACCAGCTATGGAATTAAACCTGAGTTCCAAGAACCCATTCAGATGTGTGCGTGTTTAGGGCTGTGCAGCTATGGGGACAAGAGAAAGCACAAGGCTTCAGGAAATCTCCTGTGTTGCAGAAAAGTCACTGCATCTTGCTGAATTTCAGTTATATTTTCTCTTGAGTGGGGTAGCCATACTCATTCTGCCCACCTTATGTGTTTGGTCTTTTGCCTAGATAAATATGAATGAGAGCACTTTCCAAAGTACAAGAAGACATTCCCGATGCAGATTGTGGTGATAAGTTATACTCTCCATCACTATCTAGAAGAAGAAACCAGTGCTTGATTCTTTAGATGTTTTTACTTATTCTTTTTTTTTTTTTCTTTACTTTTGCTTTTATTTTCCTAGCATGTAATCACAGAACTGAAACAAAAAATGCTCCTCAGTAAAAATAACAGATTATGTTTTGATGAAACTTACGAACTTACATTTGAATTACAAGCCTTTAGTGGTCTTTCATGGTCCTCATTAAATTTATCAGAATGCGTGACTTTTTAAGACTATTGTTTTTTGATGACAGTGGATCAAATTAAAGTGAGTCCATGGCTATCTCAATCGCTATGTAATTGTGTATTCCTTGTACTTCCAGAAACTTGGCAAAATAAAGCCTAAAACAGAGTCCAAAAAATTGTAGCAAACCTACTGGAAAAGGAATTGGGGTGGTAATGGGGTAGGGGCAGGAGAGGAGGTACAAGAACTTTATGTTTTCAGTGCCAAAGCCAAAGACATATTTTTTCCTGTACTTCCTCCCCATAGGAAAAAAAAATTAATGAAAAGACCCTTATATTTCTCTCAATTAAATGCTGTAAAACAGCCTTTCAATATTATTTATAAGCATTCAGAAGTTTTAAATTCAGCTGCCTCTCCCCTGTTCCCACTTCTCTAACACTCATTCTTTATTCTGCACACGTGTAAGCTGTCCTCTGCGCCACAGTGACCGGAGGTACAATTATTCAACTAATCTGCTGAAAAGCATCACATCTAACAAATAATAAGTGGGTTGTGAAAACATTTATTTTCACACCAAGTGTTCTGGCCATGTTTTTGCTGAATTTTCAGGGTCAGGATTCCATTCTTATCTATCTATCTATCTATCTATCTATCTATCTATCTATCTATGTGGTACAGGGTCTCACTATGCAGCTGACTCATAGTAACCCCCTGTCTCAGCCTCCCCAGTGCCGAGATTCTAGTCATGCACCACCATGCTCAGGTTTGGTAGCTGGCTAACACAACATGTGGTGTTGGGGATTGAACCTGAGTTCTTGCTCTTACCAGGAAGGTGCTTAGACCACCAAGCTATCTCCCAGCCCAAAGGATTCCATTCATTATTAGCAATCTAAATACTTTTTCGAACCTGACTCCTTCTTAAGCCCAACTTATTAATGAAGGTCTACATTTTTTCACAAGCATAAGAGCGTGGTAGTAAACCTATGATGCACATGTTATTTGTTTTACTATTAAGATAAAAGATGTTAATGTATGTGTTGTTTATTTGTTCTAAACTAAAACCTCAGTGTTCAGGTTTAACCTTTGACACGTTGTGCTCAGTAAGTGAGCTTTGGGTTGCAGTTGGGTGTGGATCTCTAAAATGTTCATCATTACTGGTGTAAGTGACCCAGCTGTGGGCCACGATTGAGGTGGGGTCTCACTCTGTTGCCCAGGGTGGGCTTGATCTCCTAGGCTCAAGTGACCCTCATCCTTCCCAGCAGCTGGTGCTAGGGGCCTGCACTCGCTCCCAATTTCCATCTTAGTTTTAACCATAGAGGCATTTTTCGTACCCATTCTTCAAGCCTAAGTTGATCCTGCTGAACCTTAACACACAACTGTGTCATTGCACCTGTGTGACTTTGCAGTCCAGCAAGTGTTCTTGGGCTCATTCCTCTGTCTTTGGATTCAGTTTTTTTTTTTTTTTTTTTTTTTTATCTGTAAAACAGATACCAGTATATGAGCTACATAGATTAAGTGGGATCATCTATGTAAATTTGACATGTTGTTTGGCACAAAGTAAGTAGCTAGTGAATGGTGGCTATTATTACTACTATTGTCATTATTTTTGAGACAGGTTCTTGCTATGTAATTCAGGCTGGCCCCAAAGTCAAGATGGTCCTCCTCCCAAGTGCTGGTATTATAGATGCCTGGACATTTTCACTGTTATTATTTGTTATAACTGTTATAACTGTTGTTATTTGTACTCTTGTCCTGACCTAACTTTGAGTTTGTGAAAATATAAAGAAAACAACTAGATGTTAGTCCTCTGGGTATTTTTCTGATCTTATGCAATGATACATTGTCATCTGTCCATCCACCCATCCGTCCGTTTATCCATCCATCCTTGCATCCATTTATTCACTCATATAATAAATAGTGGAAGGTCTACTGTGCAGGAGGATAAGGCAAGGTGAAGAGTTGCAAAGATGAACATTACCTGCCTTCCAGGATCCCCAGTCATGTGGAATAAACAGCTCTGTTAACATTCGTAAGGTGTAATTAGGTCTACAACAACGCTATAAAAATATATGGCTGGGAGCACTTAAAAAGGAGCACTTTCCTTGGTGAGAAATGCCAAGGAAAGCATCCTAGGAAAGAAAAGCTTTGAATTGGGTCTGGCAGAGCAGTGAAGGACATTTTATCCATGGTGGAGACTTAGCTGTCACAGAGCAGGGTAGTGGGAAACTGGCTCACTTGGCCATGAGGGAGAACTAGAGGCAGGTTCCAAGAAGGAGGCAGGGGTCCAATTGAAAGAGTCTTGTACACCAGACTTCTCTCAAAGTCTACTGATCTGTTCAGGGTTTTAAGAAAGATGAAAAGAGGATCAGATTTGCATTCTAGAACTAGCACTCCAATCACAGCATGAGAAATGTGTTTGAACCAAAAATCAGCCTAGCAGGGAAATAACACAAGCCCTCAGTAAGGCAGAGACAGAGAAAATGGAGCAGAAAAATGAGTCCAGAGATGCGAAGATGGGAGACCCCAGAGGCTTCCAGAGAGCTGGGCTTTAGGATTAAAGGAAAGCAGGGCCCCAGGTGGCTTCCAGTTTTTGACTTTGGTTGTGGCGACCCAAGTGGAAAGAGGGGTCATTCCCGAGTTGGCAAGCTTGCCTGAGGATCTGGTCAAGAACAAGCACCTAAAGAAGGCAAGAAATGCCTGGGCACACCAGACAGAAGAGTTCATATTTTGGGACAAGTTAAATGGGCAGTGTCTACGGAACACAGTGAACACCTGGAGTTAAACACAAGGTGCTCTGGGGCAGACCCGAACATCTCCAGTGTGCTTGGCAGCCAGCGGAGCAGTGTGTGAATGTGGCTGCACAGGGTGTGACAGCTAAAAGGGCCACTCCGGCCCGGCAGAATGGCTCAGTGGTCTAAAGCGCCTGCTTAGGAAAGCTTAGGTGGCTGCAGGAACCGCGATTCGATCTCCTGCACCACATGCTGCGCCAGCCCTGCCCTCAGGGCAGGCTGAGCCGGCCATAAAAACAAATAAATAAACAAACAAACAAAAGTTCTGAAACAAGAAAAAAATAATAAAATAATAATAATTAAAAAAAAACTTTGAAAAAAAAAAACTTTAAAAGGGCCACTCAACAAGGACTGCATGAAGAACTCAGACAGAACCCGCACAGGAACAATTGTGGAAGTGGAGGAGGTTTGGGGAGGTCTGGGTGGGGATCTGAACAAGGCTTGAGGGTGGCGAGTTTCATTTCTGAATGGAGTCAAGTAAGCCGAGAGGAAGGTGGCCAGCAATCTCAGCAAGAGGATCTGCCAAACAATGAAAGGATGCGGGGTGGATGGGCCTGAGAATGGAGGACAGAATTTCTATGCTTGTGAGGTGGAGTGCGAGGCTGAGGATTATAGGGTTATCAGGTTCCCACTTTAGAGCTCACGTCACGTCTCTTGGCGTGCTGCTTTATTTTCCTTACCACATCCTTGATTGTGGCTTGTAAATCTTCAAGCCTGTTCCCTCAGCCTTCTCAGATACCCCGTTCAAAACTATGTAATGAATTGCAAGAATTAGCATTTGTCATTGTTACGAATCCCAGGTGGCTCCAAGGAGTTCTGAATAGCTCCAGTCACAGGTTTTGGTTCTGAAACCTCTCCTTTCAAACTGATTGCATCACTGCCTCCAGGAATACCCGACAGGTAGGGTACCCCCCTTGCCTCACCCTGCCTCCTCCCTCGCAGCAGGCAGAAGTGACGAGCTGCCTACAGCCGGCAGCTGAGGCACCCAGAGACCCGGCATCTCTGAGCAGCTCCTAGCGCCTCCTTCCCCAGGCAGCACCAGGGCCTTCCTGGGCTAAGCAGTGAGAGAGACATCTGTGATATCTGATGACAATCATCTCTGATTAGAGTGTCACTCCCTAGCACAGGCGAGCTGAGGCCACAGCTAATTAGCTATGTGAGGCCAACACTCTGTTTACTGGAACTGTACTAACAAGTTGCAGCTTTTTCTGTTGCAGCAGAGTCAGCGCACAAATGCCAGCTAGAAACCCTTCACTCCAATAGTTTTGAGGCAGGGTTGCTGTTTCTCAGCTGCACCAACACCAGGAAACGCAAGATCCATTCTGAGTCCCTTCTTCCACCTTCCGTCAGCTGTCACTTCAAGACAGTACTCAACGAAGTTGCTTTATAGAATTTAATATTATTCTAAGTGGGCTTACACTTCTAAATGGGTATCTTATGCTCTTTCTGCTTAGCACTTCTTGGGCTGTGTCAGAGAATCGGCCAAACCTCAGAAACATAGCTCAGATTGGCCTTGTCAAAGGGTAAGAGAAACAGACGACAAGACCAGGACTTCAGTGGGAATTAAGGACACAAGCTCAATTGGGTCCCATGAATGTTCGAAGATAAGATTCATTGTTCATAAACTTAATGTATTTAAGGATATACTATATTTTTAATTTATATTTATATTTTTAATTTTTTCTGTAGAATCACCCTGATTAAAATCATTTTCAGAAATTTATTTTCAGAAAAAAAAAAAAAAAGAAATTTATTTTCAGAGAGAAAAGACATAAAATTTCCATTTAAGTTCTCATTCAGCCATAGGAAGCATTTCTCTGGTCACTTTGAGAAATATTGTGCTTCTTCTGTAGCTTCCATGTTGAGAAATGAAGGAAATTAATTTATGGTGCATGAATGGGGGACGTTGGGAGGTATAATGCCCATACTCCTCACTATTATCATAGCCCTGCGATTTCAAAACACTTTGATAGCTTGGCATTTGAAAAAACTTTGGAGAACTTCACAAAGTCAATAAAGATTAGCAATATAATCCTCAGGATGGCCCCTACCAGAAGTCTAACTTTCAAAAAAAAAAAGGACCCATTTTTCTGAAGGGCAAATCAATCACCTATTCTTACTGGGCCTCAGTTAAGGACAATGATTTTGCTGAATTTCTAGCCATCTTCACTTAGTAAACAACAGTTTGTTCAGTGATACCCAGAAAAGCAAATTTTAGAATAATTCTCAAAGTCTGGGCAATGTTATGTAAGTGGATGACATTTCACAAATTTGAAAAGTATTTTAATTTGTCTTCCTGTGAAAACAATGGATTATACATCTTAAAACTACGTTCAGTGTCCCTAGCACCATTGCCTAATATGTAATATACTGTAAATATAGCTATATTCACTAAAGTCTATGTGGATGTGGTTTTTAATTTTGATGCTGCTTGAAATTCATTTATTTATATCTATCATCAAAAGCACACTTCAGTGAGGGCATCAATAAATCTCCATATTTAGAAATTTGCAAATGTCTTTGGCATGTTCATTCATTTTGTTTACATTCCTAATTTAAAATAAACAAAGATTTTCTTAATGAAAGTGCTTTAAAAAAAAAAAAAAGAGAGGAAGAAAGAAATAACTTTAAACAAAATTCCTCTCCAGGTGGAAAGTTGATTACCAATCTTTGGTCTGGAGTTAAATTTTACGGCTGTTTTAAACCCCTGAAAGTGGGTCTTATATTGGAAGTGCTGACACAGCCTTTATCCACTGTGTATCGGCATGAACTATACCGCTGTAATAAGCAGTTATTATGTATGTGTAAAAATAATGAGAGGCTGTGTCTGAAGAGAGTTAATGTAAAATGCTAAGCAATTATAGTTGGTTACACAGTATAGGTTAATATTCCTTCATATAGCTGCACTTTTTTCTTTTGTCCTCCAGAACTCCTAATGAAAATTTTGAGACCTGACTGTAATGATAAGCAGCCATTCACACGTCCTTTGTGTCAAGGCTGTTGCATTAATGCTTCCCTTCATATAACATTTTGCATAGCCTAAAGCATCTATTAAAATCCTTTGTAAAATTCATGAAACAAAAGTGGTGGGTTGAGTCTAGGGGGAGAGAAAGTAAGCTGCTTATTAGCAAAAAGTCAAAAACACAGGGCCAATTACAGATCTGAACAAGAAGAGCTAAGGAACAGCGCGGGGAGTAATTCTTTCTTCAGCCCAATGGACTCAAGCGAGGGGCAGGTTAGATGAAAATAGAGCAACAGTCTGAGCAGTAATTAAACAGAAGTGTTTGGAGTCAGAAAGAGCTCTATAACAATGGAAGGAAATGCTCAACTACCCCAGTTGTCCGGCCTCACCACGATGCTAAGTTGGAAGGATTTAGGGGTTGCTCCCTAAAGGAGAGATACAAGGGGTAGTGGAGGGAAAGTGGGGGCTCAGGAGATATGTAAAGAATCCAATTGGTATTTCAAATGCTATAAATTAGATTTTTAAAAAAGAGAGAGCGGCGAAGAGAAAGACAGTCTTCCTACTGAACCAGCAACATAAAATTGAATAAACCACAATAAGATTGCCCTTTTTCTGCTATAAACTTGGCATTAAGCTTGTCATGTTCAATGACAGCCTACTAGGCCTCACGCTTTACCCTTTGGAATTTGAAAGATTGGCAGGTGTCATGATTTCCTTAACATAAAAGACCTTGCAGATAATGTTCACCAGGCACGTTTATACTTCATAACTCCACTTCCCTCATTTGGGCATCATCGGGTGAGCTCGCCACTCAGGCTGTGGGTGCCCCAACTGCCCAGAGGCATATCTGGCCTGAGGACAGTGTTTACTGCAAAAGGAGCTTGCAGCAGAGACTGTACTTTTATGATGCTCCTTAGCAGTCTAAACATGCCCACATTTACAATAATGAGCTGCTTTGTAGAGAGCGGCTCTCTGAGAGCACTGTTACATTTCTTTGAAATGTTGAAGGCAACCAGAATGGCTCTCCTCTCACTTAAGGCTAGAGACAGGGTCCCATTTAAACAATAATCCCTTCTCTTTGCAACCTCCTACCCCAGCCAGATCCTTCCAATAACTCCCAGAGTTGGGGTGAGGGGTCAACATGGAGGGAAACAGAAACTCCTATTGAAGGCTGATAGTTTTGTTTCAACTGGCATCACACGGCACCTGTTTGCCATCGTCCGGTGTCACTTGGAAATAAACAAGAGACTCTATTTAGAGGAATCCATGGCCAGAAGGAAAACCTGACATTTTCTTCTAAACCAAAGAGAAAGAATGATAGGTTGGTGAGGCACTAACCTAGCCTACTCATTTAACCAACTAGTTTCAAAGAAGATCTCAATAAATCCAACCTGACAGATTTAAATTTTCATTGTAGATAAAATTAAGTAGGCAGAAAGAAACTGAAACAATCCAACCCATGCCCATTTCCCAGTGTCAACATTATCATCTCGCTCCTTCCTGGTCAACTGATCTCCTTTGTACCCTAATGCTGATCATTTAAGTCATCAGTCCTTTAAATGTGTTCCCAGACATCTCCTAGAGCTAAGAATTCTTCAGCAGTCCTTTAGAGGGAGTCAAGGAAATACCTCGAGGCGAATCTCACAACCTTAAACACTTTTGTCAGCATTGGCCCCCACAAACGGCATTTCTCAAACTAATAGCATCAACCCCCATGTTCGACATATAGAGGAAATTTAGGAACATCATTAGCCCTGATCTGCTTCAAAGGATCATTTTTCTTGTTATGGCCAGGATTTCAGAAAACTGAACTCTTCTTCTGTGACTCACTGTCTTTTTGTAAAATTTACTTTTAGTATTCAAATAAATAATGTATTTCAATTATATATATTCTTATGCTTGACTTAAAAATATGTGTTATGTTTGACTTAAAAATATCTGTTAAAAATAAAAATATCTATATCTTAAAAATATCTGACTTACTATGTCCCTGGCTCTGTTAGTTGAAGGAGGACAGAAGCGACCAAACAAGGGAAAGTAATCTCCATTCTCTCTGTTCTCTCTCTGGGCCCAAATTTTATTGGATGTATAACATAGATTAATACTTTCAGTTGCCTTTTACATTGGTAAATGTTGCAGAAGAATATATATAATGTCTTTTATATCATATATAAAATTTGTATGAGTCCCTTTTTTCAACCTTATCCCACTGTTGTTTCCTTACTTGTCCCAAAAGATAAATCTCCTACTCAGCCGTAGACCATGATGTGCTTCTCGATTTACTAGTAGAGAGCAGCATCTCAGCCCAGAGAAGTAAATAGCTCTCATCCTTATTAATAAATATAGACCTACAAAATGAGTTATTATATTTAAAATTTTTAGGTGTCTTTTCTAATAAAAATTGCATTTCTATCCTTTAGTGTCTTATGTTACTCATAAATACCACAATTGTAAAGTGACAAGATTTTCTGCCTGACTTCTTTAGAAAACTGAAGAGATAGACAAGATAATTTGATCTGACCTACTGGGCTCATTTTTTTAGGGGGATGGAATAGTAATTTTTAAAAACATGTTAATATGTATAATAGAATATCTGTGACATAAACTTGAATTATAAATCATAATATTAAAATTTTAACATGAATTTTCCCCCAGTTTAAAGCTACAATATTTGCAATGTGCTTACCTTATAAATTAACTTCTATGCTGTACCATGTCATAAACATTATTGAAGTAATTTTGCTTATGTATGTACAACATTATAATTGCCTAGTTTGGAGATCTTGTGAAATGTAATCATATCAGCGGTCTTCTGAAAATTGCTTTTCATGTTCAACACTATGTCTCTAATATTCATTCATAATGACAACACATGCCTGTTTTTATGTTATTCATTTTCTCAACCGCATAGTACTCCATTGTGTGAAGATAATACAATGACTTTTCTCTTCCCTGGCCAATGAGAACTGAGTGGTTCTAGAATTTCTGCTTGTTGCTTCTTTATTGCTTACTGACATAGGCAGCAAACATCCTTGTCCCATTTTCCAAAATTGAACACCAATCTTCTTTTCTTCTTTTTTTTTTTTTTGTCTTTTTGAGACAGGGTCTCGCTATGCAGTTGAGGTTGGTCCTGAGCTCACTTTTGTAGCCCAGGCTGGTCTCGAACTCGCACCAATCCTCCTGTCTCAGCCTCTCTTCTTTTCTTCTTAAGACTTTTACAAATAGCAGTGGTGATTTCCTATTTATGTTTTCCTATTAATAAACCCTATTAAGTTCCAATAAATAAATTAATTTCAAATGAAAGCAAAATAATAGTTTTTATCTTTGCTACAAACATAGGCCATGACTCAGGAGCAGGAAGATTCTCCATGATTACACTGTGACATTCTTGACCTGGGAGAGGAAACCTAGGGAGAAACAGCAGGCGTTTCTGAGTGGAAGAAGCTGGAAACCCACTCTCAGCAACCCCAAACATGGTGCCCAGATCCATTGGCTGGAACAAGTTGGGTTTATGAGAAGATGGGGTGAACGGTGATGGAGCCATTTCAAGCCAAACGGCTGTGAGAACTTCATTTAAGCAACTTTCTTCCTCACAGAGTGTCACAAACAAAACAAAACAAAACAAAATTCTTTTTAACAGGGAAAAAAATCCACATTACTTCTGTCTCTGGAATATTAAATGGAAATCCATGTTTGGCAAAATAGCTCAGGATTTTCTAAACTATTATCTCCCTATAGTTTCACTAACATGTTAACCTACTTAGAGCAATTAGTGCTTCATTAGTAAGGCTAACTAACTGTTGCCAGGCTTTGTAATGATTTGCCAGGCTTTCCAGATACAAGTGCATAATCAATGTTTTCCAATTACTTCTATAGTGCAACCACTATTTCAAATAAACTAGATAATAATACAAACCCATTACTGGAGCTGAAGTAGCAGAGGCATTTAATTGCGAGGCAGTTCTTCTCAGCTTTTAAAATTTTTCACACTAATGAAGTGTCATACAAAAAAGTTGTATTGATTTTTCCACCACATGGCTTCAACCACAAATATGTAATTATCCCTTTTATATCTAGCTAGGGGATTAAAATAATCTATAGTATATAGCCTTTACTTATCCCTGATGGGTTTAGTAGTTCTTTTACCCTTTTCAAAATATGTAGCTCTTTGATGAATGAACTTTAGGCAAAATGTTGCTTTATCTGTTTCAAATCTTTGCTTTTTAAAGTCAGTTTGTGTGCAAGTATTAAAGTCTGAAATTTCGAGCTTTGAACACCTCCTAAAGAATGCATTTTGATATAATTTAATTTACTGTGAGCATCACAGATATATGCCTCCACTAAAGAAATCAGCATGAGTATACAGTATTGCACATTAGTAGTACCTACATTTGCATTTCACTGTAGTTACATTTTTATTCATAGCTAACATTTTTGTTAACCATGTTATATTTTTTACTCGAATAGAGTGGTTTCAGCATTAATTGGAGCCAGTTCTTTCCCATATCTTCAGGAAAAAAAAAAAAAAAAAAAAAAAAAACAAGTACGAAAAATTCACTGACATTAAATTTCTTATTTTCTCATCACAGTTTAGCCAATAAAGAAGAAAAAATATGTTCGTTATAAAAAGAAATCATTATAAGTGTGAAGTGAACTTTGCAGAGATTGGGAATTAACGTTGGGGATATAGAGCTTTTAAAAAATGAATTTGTCCTTTTTGATCTTTTTACACATAAAATGGTTCCTTTCAACACTTTTGCAGAAAGCTCTGGTTGCACTAACATTATTTCAGTTATGGTCAGTGTAAAAGTAGATTCAGAAGGGTAAAAACCATAGCTTAAATGTCCACAGCACCTTGTTCTTAACACTCCTCCATCAAAACCATCTCCCGATAGTTGCAGCAACACGCTAACCTGCTTACCACCCTGAAATTTCCCAGTGGCAAGGATATTTGTGATTTCTTGTGTTGTGTGGTTCAAGTAAACATTTAAAGATTAATATACAGGACTATGTTTTAGCGATATAATCATGAAGTAATAATTTATTGGTGTATACATACAAACTTAAAAATTTTAGCAATATTTTAAAACTAGATAGTTCATGTTAGAAATATTTAGAATTTTTCAAAGAGAGAACTTAGAGACAAAGAACTAAGAATTGTTCCATACCAAGGAGATACAAAAAATAAAACACCCAGCATTACCATTCATATGTAGGCATCAATATTAATTACAGTATCATTTTTCTGTTTGTGAAAACTTGCTAAAATGCCTTACTGTTAATTTTGCATATTGTGCTATACTGCCTAATCACAAGAAGCAAAACAAACATATGCATTTTTAAAATAAATAAAACTAATACATGCAAAGGCCAGTTATGTACAGAGTTCAGCTCTAACATCCATGTAAAAATATTGTTCGTGGTAGATGCAATACCTGCAGATCAATGACAAAAAGCAACAACTACTATGAAGACAGCAATGTGAATTGTATTAATTGTCATTAATGTGTTGTGTAACTGTCCCATTGTTATGTTTCTTATTAAAAGAAATAAAATAAAATATTAAAAGCAGCTTTAAAAAAGGCAAATGAAAAATGGATAAAGCAGGGCATCTTAGATACTAATTTATTTTTAAATTAATTCATACACAAAATGTTTTAATATTGATTTCTAAAGGAAAACACCCTGGAGATTTTTCTGCATTCTTCCTATAGGTAGGATTAGTTTCTCTGGTTTTCTGTTGTTTTCTTTTCTTACAGTTTAAAGCATTGATCTAATGGTCGTTAGATATCTAGAGGAGCAGTGGCCAGGCCCATGTTAAAGCTGATTGAGAGAAATATTCCCTCTACTATAATGCTTATTTCAATGCTTATTTCCACGGGCTTCATATGGCATGTGTGCAGCCTTATGTGGTGGTAAAATACAAGTAAGAAATATGACTGTATCAAAAACAGATTATCATCCAGAACTGTGAGATAGATAAGAAGTGGGATTTCTGTCAGGAGGGAAGAATGAGAGGAGCTCTCTCTCCACTGCAGATTCCGACTCTCAAGTCTGGCCGCGGTGGCCAGTGGCACATGTTTCTGAGATACTAAAACGCCATTACCTTGACCGTCCACATAAAGTGATCAGAGTCATATTTATTGATGAAACTCTCAGCTCCCACCCTGCCGCACTGAGTGTGCATCATACAGCTGTCAGCAGAGCCAGGGCACCATGGCAATGAGTGCTTGTGACATTTCCCTTTCATAATTTATGAAAACAAAAGATCTTGAAGTTTGTAAGACACTAGAGTGATTTTAAAATAGTCTTCATGAAGGCTATATTGTGGTCTGTAAAATAAGCACTTTTCTGGCTTATGGTTTTTAGGACAATCAATTGCAAACTAAATTAGAACCATAAACACGGCCGTTATTTAAAAGATTCTAATCCTGATGTGAAGGTTACAAGTGCGACTGGCTACTGCGGAGGTGGTTAATTACCATCACATAATTCCATGGTGTGGGATGGTTTCGCCCACACGATTTCACAGGTGCTTTGTAAGTTTAAGACCCTGAAAAGTCGCCTAATTATTTTCTTACTTCAAGGCAATATTGTGCATCTGTGATGTTGGTAGCTAAAAGATGCAAACTAAAAACTTCAGCTGTGTGCAAAAGGATTTGCATTTCCTGTGTGACTGGCATATTAGACTTGATTAAGCAAGAAAGTCAGCAATGACGTTGTACTATAATTTATGGGAAAGCTCTCTCCAATAAGAAATTACCCCTGAATAAAAGATAACAAATTATATAACCCTGTGGGAATATATATATATATATATATATATATATATATATATATATATCCTGGATATGAGACCTACACAATTCCATGCATTCCAGAATTGGAACTTAGAATTATAACTTTGAACTTAAGTTGATCAAGTAAAATGTAACCAAGAAAAGATTTTGCAGAAACTAGAGAAAAAGATCACAGGACATGTCTCACAATTAGACACTAATGACAAATAGTCTCTACACATTTGCATTCCACTCTGCCTGGGGCATCTATGGACCTAACCATGAAACACAATGTAGGCTAGAACTACACAACAACAAGAACACATCAAGTAGTAACATGCCATCCATCCATCCATATGTTATTTCACCAGTAAAATTGATTTCATCTTAGTATCTCCTTGCATCGTCTATTCTAAACAAGAAATGCTTTGTTTCCATTTTACCCCCAAGAAAGCTAAGGTAGAAATGAAATGAACATTTCTAAAATGAATTATTCAAGCAAAGGGGAATTTATAAAACTTATCTTGAAATAAGGAAGTTGATCTACTTATGGCTAGGATATCTTTCCCAGGAAATGTCCTGGGAGGAGGAGAGGCAGGAAATAAAGATTTGCCTGGTATTATGTATATACAAAGTGGGGCACAGTGGTGCTGAGGACTCAGACTGGTAGTAGAAGGCCTTCCTATCCTCTGACAAGGGGCCTGGAGAATACCCATCATCCTATCCTGAGTGTAAGATCAGAAAGAACACCCAGAATCACTTCTCCCACAGGGTATCACACTAGACAGGCCCTCTTGTCAAGCCAAAGCCATACTGCCCTGCCCAGCACTGATCCCTACCAGGCTGAAGGCATAGCAGCAGAGAAGCGCCTTTTCTACCTGAGTGTGAGCAGCTCTAATCCTGAATCTGTTATGAAACTCTGTGAGGGGTCACTGGTTCCTATGTGAATCGTCCCCGATGTCAGCTGCTGAAGTCCCTATATAGGGCTTACCTGTTGCAGATGAAACTGGGAGTCAGAACAACATAAAGCAGGGACCATTTGACCTGAAGGATCTCTGGAGTTACTCTTGTTATTATGCACACTTATGGCTTATATTAGCTCCCGGATGTGTAAAATGGGCCTCACAGAGATGATGTGAGGATTTATTGAGAAAATGTGCAGACCACCAGGACATGTACACAGAAAGCCCGCAATATGTGACAGTTCCTGATGTCATGGTTCCATGCATGAGCTTCAAATGCCCTGACTTGACATGCATATATGGGTGTGTGTATCCCTCAGTACATACGTATGTGCAGGCATCCGTCCCACTCACTCCTAGTTACAAAGCCCCCAGGCCTATTAGTCGAAGAAGGATAAAAACAAGAGAACTTAGTTAAAAACTGGACGAAGGAGAAGGTAAGAAAGAAAAAAAAAAATGTCAGACGTCTTAGTGCCTGACCTCCTCCAAGTACTCCAAGTGCAATTCTTCCTTCACCCTTCCTTCTGCGTACTCTCCAAACATGGCAGCCCCCATCCAATTTATGCTGTCAGTCCCTGCCCTGGGTCCCCTCCCCCTTATTTGTATCTCACAGCTATGAAGCCTGAGGAGCGGTGTTGTGCAGGCCTGAGATGAAGCCTGTCAGACAGCATCAGAGCTGAAAATTACAGCTGATTAAAGGAATAAAAAACCCTCCAGGATCATTTGGTGTTCTTGAAATTGACAAGCGAAGGTGCTACCCCTCTAAACGTCTGGTAGGTCTCTGGGCTCTCAGAAGGAGCCGTCTCTAGAACTATGTTTATAACCCTGAGAAACAGAAAGGAATGGACTCACACCCTTTTATGAAGCTTTAAAAGCTTTGTTTTCACTCTCCAGTGTTTTTTAATCTTAACAAAAACGTGGGGAAACTTTGGGCTGATCACAAGCAGAACTTTTTCCTAACAGAAGTAAAGCTTGCAAAGCCAAAGAAGGGGGTCTCTGTGAGTCCTGGAGGTGGGGGGATTTCTTTTCCAGGGATTCCAAAAGCTGCAAAGCCCCCCTTTCTCTTTCTAAAGGAGCATAGGAAATGAGCTTCTCAGTGGAAATAAAATGGAAGGTTGGTACTTACCGACAGTCACACTAATATAATGCTCTCTAAAAAGCCTGCGAGAACCGTATTCTCAGCCATTAAATTCAGGATGCGCTGGGAGCTCACAGCAACGCCGGGCCTGAAGGAGACTAGTGTGGTGAGGCCTCAAATCTTCCCACTCCTTAGTGTGTTTTCTGTTTGCTGCTTTTTATGGGAGTGTACATTTTTATTTTTTTTATGGATGCTAAAACATTTATAACTGTACAAGGTCAGTGCAGAAAGCTTTGCATCCAAACTGAAACAGTACAAGTAGCCACAAGGGATGGATTAGACCTAGCAGAAAGGGAAGTGAATGCTGCATATGTGTGGTTGCCTTTTCAGGCAGCTTGTACCACAATGGTAGCCCAGAGGAAATGAGCTAATGAATGAGATGTGTCTGAAAGACTTGTGTCTGAGACTAGAGTGGGGAAAAGAAGTTCTCAGGGCTGGTCTGATGACCTGTGCAGAGCTGCAGTTGGCCTCTGCATTTCTACCCTATCTCCTCACCCCTCCATTCCTCATAGGTTACCCACAGGTAGCCTTGTCCTCTCTGCCCTATCTCAGAATCAGCTAGCTACTCATCTTGAAGACACTTGGGATTTTACTTAGAGACAAAGACTGCATCTCCTGTGATCCAGTACATATTTGGTAATTGGTAGGTTTATCATTAAAAGATGTGAACACTCATTGCTTGGTTTACTTCGGACATCAGAGTTAGGGTTCAATATCAGCTGCAAAAGATTGCCTCTAGTTGGCTCTCTACACTATTTGAAAAAAGGAAACCCAGTGTGTTAACTGGCAGTGTGGTTTGGAACCACAAGAAGACAGTAAGCTAAATAAGAGAAGGGAGTGTAGCCCTGTTTAATACACCAGGTAGCCAGTGCACATGAAGAAGATTCTTGGCATTAGCAAGAGGCTATATTTTTTGGATTCCACCATTAATTGGGTCTGCAACCACAGACAATTCACTTTGCCTTTTGGGCCCTTACACTTCCCTATATCTTGCTGGGATGAACTGGCCCATCCTGTTGTCCACCTATAATAAACATTGCTGGACAAATGTAAGATTTACCTCATTTATCCACCCAATAAAAGGTGTAAACTTCTTCAAAGAATATCGGCTCAGCGAGCAAAAGACCAGCATTCTACTATCCATATCTATCCATTAACTCCATGACTAATGAAGTTAATCTATCTCTATATCTTTATCTATAAAATGGAATGACAGGCCAGGCCTATTGCTTTGCAGAAAACTAAATAAAGTAGTGGTTGCTACAGTGCTTTGCGAAAGGAAATATATTTATTATTATTTCTGTCATGCACTGAAAGTGTTTCTATAAAATGCTTTTCTGGGGTCTAAAAACAGTTTTCTTTTTTCTTCTTAAAAGCCAGTATTTCAATTGAAGAAATGTACGAATATTCATACTTTCCTGAGATATATTAGCAGTTTTCTCAAAACATGATTATTTGTTTATAAATTTCTCTTTTAAAAATGGTATCTCCCCTGGCCGCTTGCCTTCTATGGTCAAGCATGGACTTTAAGACCTTATCTAGACCAGGCCAACCATGCATTAAAAAGGCAAGAGGCACTGATTAGTTTTCTGTGACTTGAAACAGTGAGCCTGATGGATCATTGTAACAAATATAGTCAGTGGAGTAAGGCAGTGGTCCCCTCACTCGTGGTGTCACTGAGAGTTGTGGGTGATGTCTTGCATTATACGAAGGTTTATGCTCTCAGGAGGATTCTACTTAAAAATTAAACGTCTCCTTCCTGGGTATAAGTGCAGATTCCTTTAAAAAAAAAAAAAAAAAAAAACACAAAACACTTTCAGAAGGATAAATGTGATTCAGCACCCATAATTATTGGCACTATTCCTAAATCCTCTAAGCTTTACCTGTTGTGATGGTAGGTACACAAAGGCTGGAGGATAATAATTTATGCCCAGCTTTTTTCCTCTTTTGACTTTAGTTTTGATATCACATCATGATTCAAAGCTTGGTGCACCATAAATTTTCTCCAAATGTGTAGTAATTCCTAGGTGCAGTCCAAAGTTATGATTCATTTATACTGGAGTGACAGCATAATACCTAGGTGTCAGAATCCATTAAAACTGTTCAATGTCTTCTGTTTATTTTTAGAACCAATTGAGACTTAACTGATGGTGAAAAATATACAGTCAAGTGTGTTTACTTCACCTTTACAAAGAATCCGTTATAGTCCCAATTAATTTGTTATTCCTGTCACAACAGGTACTGGAAACTTCAAAACTGTCATTACTGTTTCTGCCTTTCTTTCCAGGCCTTGTGTTTATTTTTAACCCATTCAGAAGTATCTGTCTATTGTGAGGTAAAGATTTCTCTCTCTCTCTCTCTCTCTCTCTCTCTCTCTCTCTCTCTCTCTGTGTGTGTGTGTGTGTGTGTGTGTGTGTGTGTGTGGTATGTCTTAGGGAGATACAGAAGGAGGGGGAGAAAGGGAGAATGATAAGATATAAAATAGCTAGGGCTGCATATTTTCATTTGGTTAAAACAGTACACTATGTACACTGAAAAATGTAACCTGATAGATTCTGTGCCAGAAATCTGTTGTCTTGCTTCTAAGTGATATAATTCTCGTTTATGCTAACACAAAAGATTTCCTTCAGAGTGCCTGAGGTCACAATAGGGCTAGGGCAGACCAATTGGACAACAGTGAAATTTAAAATATTTTACTTTGTAATGGGAACATCTCCTTTCAGGCAAAAATCAAGCCAGAGCTCTTAAAGGCTTGCATTCTCATTTTGGGGGGAATTATTTTGGCAATCCAAAACTGTATAGCACTCAAGATGGTACTGTAGGAGAAGCATGAGAACTGTCACAAATAATACATGCTAGACAATTTTTACTCCAGAAAATTCTCTGCATGTCCAAGCTAATGATGATGAAATAATTGAATGTAATTTACAGATAGGTGTGGGAAAGACAACTCATGTCTTCCTTGCTAGTGTCTGAGAAAGCAGAGGTTTTCACAATATTATCGAGCTTTCGGGACCAGATTTTACAGTGCTGCTCCCTTGACTTGACACGCACGTGAGAGCGGGGTGCTGAGCTTCAGGGTCCATAGGGATGAGAGTCTCAGCTTAAGCCTTGGTTCTGAGGTGGATCTGATTTTAACTCTGGGTCCTTGGGTGAACCATTTAATCTCTCTGAGTTTCATTCTTCTCTTAGAAAAGTGGGAGTGATAGTATTCCCAAAGTCTACATACCCTGTGAGGGACCGTGATGCATCAGTGGCATGTAGCACAGAACTCGAGGCACACGATAAGTTTACAGTAGCCATTAGTTATTAATGTGAATAGTTGTTATTGAGGATATCTACTTGGGGAAGTAAAGGTCTGTCTAACCTGTTCTGCAAAGTTTTGAGGATTCCTTGGTCTAAGAACAGAGCAATCACCTCAGCTCTAAAATAAGCAAAGAACTAGAGAGATTATGTAGACTAGAAGTGAAGCAAAGGAGACTGTGCAGTGGGCTTGAGACCGGAAGCCGAGATGACGTCTACTGGCTACTAAGTCTACGTCAGCATGGCGGTGACACCAGCTCCACTGACTCAGAAGCCCTAATGGCGGCCAAAGCTGTGGCTCCTGAGGAGTCAGAGCATCCGGGCTTTTTAGTGCATATGCCATAGGTGGGCTGGTTCATACAGGAACAAGACATGCTGAGTCCTGAGAATTTATTCAGGGCAGTACACACCTCCACCTAAGCTACAGAGAATTTGTTAGTGAACAGGTACCTATGGCGCGCTACTTCTTTGAGAAAATTGGAAATGACATGCTGGAAGACTTAAGAAAGTAAATTTTAAGTTTTGAAATTCTGTACCATTTTTATGGGTTTTTATAGTTGTCTTTAAAAATATAAAAATAAAAAGGGAATTACAAGAAAGGGAAAATTGGAGTAGAAAAACTAGTGTAAATTCAACACTTAAAACTGAACACAACATTTAGTGCTAAACATTTTGCTAATCAATGCAAAAGAAAAAAAAAAAGAAAAAGAAACTAAGCCACTCACATTTTAAGGAAAGAGACAGCATGGCAAATCTTGACATAAAATTCTCGAAGCCACACCTCCCGAAAGCAAATCCATAGTGGTAGACTTTTTGCTGACGTATAACAGGAAATCTGTCCTCTATTTTGAAAATTTCCAACTTTAGCTGAACTCGGAGATATCATTAACTCATTAACCCAGGTCCAGAAACCTAATGAGGAGAATGTCCCTAAACGTAGGTAAAGAAATATGAGAGGATGGAGAGCTGGTAAAGACCTTCAGGGTGTTGAAGCAGAGGCAAAGAACTATAATTATTGATCTCTTCCCTCCTTCCCTGTTCCTTATGATAGCAATGGACTGAGAAAAGTCTGAAGAAATACATAGATGACTCTGAAATACAACACAGACTACCTATGCAATAGCCGTTATAGTTAATTCACCCCAGGAACTAGGCAGCTGTACATATGGACAGCAATCTAATATAAGTTTTTATAATGAAAAATATCTGAAGAATATCAAGCATAAGCTACTGGGGAAGAGAGTTGCTTAATGTTTTCCAATAATATTTACAGGTAATCAGATAATAGGGAGCAAGTTTCAGTTTTTATTTTGTGGCACTGGGCAGCACCAGATTTATTCTCTAGATAGTGGGCATAAATACTGAAACTCTGTCTCCTACAGATCTGTACTTGGCTCTTGAATTCTGCTTCTTGGCATCTCTGCTGAGATCTACAGCCAAGGTGCTTTGTCTTCAACCTCCTGGTTCAAAGCTCTGGCCTTCCTACTAATATCTTTCAGACACACAAATCTCAGCCTGTTGTTTCCTGGTCATAAGGCCCTCCTGAGCTTGCCAGGAGCTACGGAAGTCATATTTCTCAGAACAGCAAGAAAATTCCACTCCATCTGAGATTTGGCCTCTTTCCCAAATAAGAGTTTAGACCCCACGTTGCTGCAGCTGTCCATGCTGTCCCCCTTCAGGCTAGCAGCTCTGCGTGCCTTGCAATGCCACCTGTTCAGAATAGCTTCTTACTCTACCCTGTGCTCCCTGCACATGGCTGCAAGGTGTTACCTATGGGCCTTCTCAGTCAGTTGGCTTCCATCCCTCAAGACACAAGCAGAGCACCTTCTTCTCTAATGTTTTCTGAGAACTGTGGCTCCACCACCACTTTGTCAAGCTCCCAGATATAGAGCCTTACAGTACCTCCTACTTTGCATTGTGATCATTTACCAAGACACACATGACTTTCTCACTCAAACTCTTTGAGAACAGAGCTGAGCACCTGAGAGGGGTTGTAGCTTCTCAGACATACTGGTTTAATACATAAACCAAGCAAAATTGACCTAATAATATTACAAACAAATGAGAACATGCATTTGAATCAAGCTTCAGTTTGCTCTGAAGAGAGAGGGCATAAGTACAAACTATTTCCTGTACAACTCTCCTAATCATGGGTGTCAGAGCTCATTAGCTGTTTAGAGCCCTTGGGGAGGCTGACATGCCAAGAGGCGTTTTTCCTACAAGGATCAGGGGAAGTAGTAGCAGGGTTTGAGTCTGGCCATGTCTTAGTATGCTTGGTATTTCAGAGAGATTCCCTATGGCTATGTGGCCCTAGATGGATTGTTTAACTTGTGAGCCTTCATTTTCATTTTTAATAAAATGGAAATAATTACAGTACCTTCCAAATTGGATTATAAGGATGAAACTATCTAATTATCTACAATGCTCTTAAAACAACAGTGGCAGGTCATAAATGCTACAGACTCAAGTTTCTGAAGTTTAATACATATATTTAATAGATATGTATAGTTTAACATATGCTTTGAACACCCATCTAGTGTTGATTGAATTTAGAGATAGGGACTTTCAACAAGCAATTAAGGTTAAAGTTATAATATGAGTTTCTCACTAAATAAACTCTTTGATGCAGACATGATAATTTTTCTAATCATTATGGATACAAAAATTTCTTCTCACTGAGCTAAAAGAAAGTAGTTGTATACCTAGTCCAAGATTCCATAATCATAGTGGGTTATTGGCATAACTGGCAATGTTGGAAACCATTGATTTAAGCCTTTTACAGCTCAACATACTAATCTAGCTCTACTATGTTATGCCTCATAGTTAAACTTTTCTGCTGGGTAGCTAAGGGCAACTTAAAGCAAGACCTGTATAATAAAAAACATACATACAACTTTTGTACCTCCCAAGTTCAGTCAAATCCCCTCAGGATTTACCTTGAAACCATGTACAGTGCTTTGTAGAGCTGTTGTTAGTGTCAGCCATCTGGATGACCCATGGCCTTTGCTTGACCAGTTCGCTGTCTGTGAAAGCCTGAGAGAATGTTTTCTCCCTAGGTGACTCGCCTTATGCACACTGTATATTGTCAATTCCTTTCCTCTGTGGTCCCAAAATCTCCTTGAACAGAAAATTTGGGGCACCAGTGAGTTATAGGATATTACAGCACAAGTTCTCTTGTGTCCTAAGTCCTGACCTTGAAGGGCTAGGGCCAAAATATTGGTTCTCCTTGTATCCCTCCTTTTTCTCTAATTTTTGGTCTAAATAACTACTACATGGACTATATGCATTGTATCAGTTATTGGGAATGTACTACTAACGTATTTTGAAACTGTCACATTGTTATTATTAAAAGTAATAAAAAAAACAAAGAACAAGAAAAAATATAAATAAACTCTTTGAGAATAGGAAAATAGTCTCAGCACCTAATAAGAGGTGTAGGTTCTTAAACACATTGCTTTAATACATAAATGGTATGACAATGAGTGTGGAGGTCAAAAGGGTGTGGCCCTGACATGATATGATCAGTGTCTATAAAAGAGGACATAGCAGAGTGCTTTCTCTGTCTTTGCCTCTCCCTCTTTTACTTCTCTCTTTTTTCTCTTCTGTGTGAAGAGATAATAGCAAGGTTCCACCTCTAAGCCAAACAAAGAGCTCCCAGGAGACACTCAGTCAGCTGATGCTTCAGTGGACTTCCCAGCCTTCATAACTGTGAGACACACACTTCCGTCCTTTAAGCCACTCAGCTTATGGTACAGCATTTTGGTACAGCAGCCTGAGCAGACTGATAAGCCATGAAAAATTTTGGCTAACCTGATTATGACTTTTATTATTTGGTAGCCCATATTTACCACCCAAACTATCTCTTACTCTTCCAATGGTCTCTGAGTATCTTGATTTAGCCTGGATAATTACCAAAGAAAAAAGTCTACCCAATCTTTTTACTGCTACGGTTTCAAAGTAAAATTTACCTCTGGGACTTCTAATAGTAGCCATGGCCGTATGTGAAAAAAGCTGGTATCATGCCCATTTTTTGAAGTTTCCTGAATGAGACCATCAGGGGGTGATGAAGGTTTGGAGTTTCCTGTGCAGAGCAAAATGCCCCTGCTGACAGCCGACTATCCTTTCAATTTTGAATAAAATGAGTGGAAGATAACTGAGAAATTCTGCTCTTTCTGCTTGACTGAATACCTGTCATGCTTCTTACATCCACTGCAGCAATTAACACACACAAAGCTCTATTTGCTAAGCCAGTGCTCCCCAATGGGGGTGTTAGCTTATACCACTGAATAGCAAAGACCTCTCTGAATTTTTTAGCAAGCTAGCTTCTCCCTGAGCTCCTGTCCACACAACCGAGGAACTACTTCTGCATATACACACTCGGCTCTCGCACCACGCTCTCTTCTCCTTTGATTTTTCTCTCCCCAAATCAGGGCTTCCTGGCATTCACCTCTAGATGTAACCAGACCTTCTCAGTTCTGCTAAGGATCCTTTTCTTCCCCACAAAGCTTTCAATAACCCAGGGGCTCCCAACCCTGCCGTGCATTAACATTATCTGAGGTTTTTTTTTTTTTTTTTTCTTAAATGCTGATGCCCAGGACTAACCTCCTACCAGTTAGATGGCTGAATCCGGACAGTGATGATTTGAATATGCCGAGTGGGTTTGCCAACCACTCGGAGTAGCCCCCCGAGCAGCAGCTCCACTCTGATCTTGTGTTCCAGGCCTGCTCTAGATTCTCACCTTATCTCCCAGTTTCAGTGACTAGAGTTTGTTAGTCTTACATCTCTGTGCTTGATTTAACAACTTGGACTTTTTGTTTGTATTTTGGTGGAACCAGGGATCGAACTCAGGACCTTGCACTTGCCAAGCAAGCACTTATTCCACTAAGCTATGTCCCCAGACCTTGATTTAACAACTTGGTAATCAGGTTTCTGCTTGCAGTTTCTTTGGAAGATGAGCTGCTTATTTTTAATCATCTCCTCCTATCTAGGCCTACATTTGAGTCCTTGACCCCAGCCTTACCCAGGGAAAAGGCCTGGAGAAGAAGATCATGTCCAGCTACCAAGCTGCTGCCTCCTGATTTGAGGCCGGCCTCTGGCATCCCTCCCCTGTTGTATCAACAGTTAAAGTCCCCATGTCCAGCTGGAACACCACAGTGTAGATCCCTGCCTGGATCCAGGCTCACCTGCCTAACAGGCTGTGTCTGCCTGTGCATGATGGGACCCCTGCCCCCAGCTACAGGGTTTCACATCACTACCATGATCCTTCTCAAAGGACTGACATTTATTCTGAGATTGTACCCTTATTTTCTTCTTGGTATTATATCCTTTCTTTTAAGTCATATCTGATGGCAACTGCTCACTAGCTCAACTTTAAAAAGTGGACAACCTTAGGACTACCCAGGGATTTTTGCTTTTTTAATTGTTGTTCTTTTCATTTATTGACCAAAACAATCCCCAGGTTTGGGAACCAGTGAGTGGGATGATCTCAGGTTATTTCCACTTCTAAATGGCAGCTCATGCATGACACACAGACTCCATTTCTAGATTTCAGGGTCCCTTGATCTCTCTGTCTCAGTCTGTCTGTCTGTCTCTCTCACACACATGCAAATGCATGCATACACACATGAAAAAAGAGAGAGAGAGCATTATAACACTCCCATTATTCATGTTTTCACTTTATGCAGTTTCAGTTCTGCAGACTATCTTACCTAAAAACACTTAATAGAAAATTCCATTAATAATTTATACATTTTAAATAGTGTCTATTATACTATACAGTTATGAGAGTTCTATTTCATTATTTCCTATTGTTATGAACATCTTTAAGTGCCTAATTTATGAATTGAATGCTACCATGAGGATAACCATAGTTCATGTAGGGCTCTGTATTGTCTGTGGTTTTAGGGATCTTCTAGAGCACTTGGAACACATCTCCTGTAGATAAGGGCAAACCACTGCATAACACCAACAAGTCAGGACACATATAAGTCAGATTAAAGGGAAATCCTTTGAATAGAATCATTTTAGTGTTATGAGAAATTACTTCTAGTGACTTTTTTCTGTCTTAGTTCAATGTACACTGGTGAAAACCTGGTCCTAGACTAACATTAGTTTCCAGACAGGTGGTTCAGGACATTAATTTATTTCAATTCCTATATTTTACTGGAGGAGAAACTGAGACATGGGGGTTAAAAACTTCCTTCTGGTCTCAGCAGGTCAGCGGCAGAACCTAACTGAACCTATCTCTGAACTAAGACCCTGCCCATGGTCCCTTTGCTCTGACCACCCCACCAGCTGACAGGCCCTCCTCTCTCATCTTCGCTCACCCTTGCTTCATGGGAAAGACTACTCCAGTGGCTCCTAAACTCTGTGTTCATGAAAGCAGGCTTCTCACATTTCCCCTGACTTCTTGCTTTGGTTTAAAGGAGAGATAGGACTAACAGTTTCTCATTCATTAACTGACCACTCTGTGCTAGGCACTGTGCAAATCTTTTTATAAACGCTATTTCTCATTCCTTAAAAAGCTTGAAAAGTAACATTAGCATTTCCATTTTCCCAGGGAAGAAACTGAAGCACAGAGGTCACTGCCCCAAGTTGTGTGGTAGTCAAAATCAGGGGCCTGGCATAAAACCAGGCAAGCTGTGTGCCACGCCTACACTTGTATGCCAGGGACAAAGCTTTAGATGCTCAACTCATTACCAACTTTAACAACACCAGCACACTTCCAGTTCTTGGGTTTTTGCCTTTCCTCTTGCTGCTGATATATAGTAACCAGCACCCATGCCCATAATGTCCTGTGACCCTAAGGTTCCAACAAGATGTAGCGCACCTTTTTAATCCAGTATTACAGTACCCTGGATAAAGCAAAGTTGTGGCTGAGAAGGCCAAACCTGTGTCTGAAGCTAATGATTGTAGCAATCTCCAAAGGTTCCCATGAATGATCCAGGTATCACTCTGATCTGCATCTATGTACGCTGATTAGCACTTGTTATCCAAGCTGGCCTGGCCAACACAGCCTAATCACTGCAAAATGAATGCTGCGATGTGCTTTAATTCCCCAGTTATCTTATTATCCGGAGATATTTGTCCTTATTATTGTTATTCTGGGGCGTTGGTGTCAGAAAACAGGGAATAATTTAACAATCCTGAAAAGAAAGATTGAACACTAAGCTGGCATAAAAACCATTGAAATTTCTCAGTCCAAATGTGTACAGGAATTATTCTGCTGGATCAGGAGAGAGGCCCTTTTGGAATCCTAATTCCAGAGTGAACCCAAAGACATGCCACTATCTATTGACACTAATAAGTATAGATACATACTTTCTTGGAGGGAAAAGACTGTATCTTATTTTTCATTGCTTCCTAGAATACCTAGTAAATAAATGCTCAATTAATGTTTATAAAATTAAATGAGATATTTCCTAGCAAAGATAAATACAGTAGGTTAGGGAGGAAACTAATAATACACAAAAGCCCGTCAGAAGGAACAAAATACACTTGAGAAGTTTTAATCAAAGAATTGTGGCTGGGGAAGTCAATCTGATGTCACTTCCTGAAGTATTTCCCTCAGCTACTGTACCAAATTACCCCAAGGAGAGAGACTTAAAACAATAAAATTCATTCTCACAGTTTTGGATGCTGGCAGTTGGGAACCAAGATGAAAGCAGCACCCATTCCCTCCAAAGGCTGCAGAGGAGATAGGTTTCTTGCCTCCTCTAGCTTCCTGTGGGTGTTGGCATTTCTTGGCCGTAGTCTTTGCTTTCATCTTCTTGTATTGTTCTCTTCTGATTCATATCTTCCCTTTCCTGTCTTCTTGGATGATCCAGAGCACCTAAGCGTGAGATTCTTCAGTTCATTATATTTGTGAAGATCCTTTTCCCATGTAAAGTCACACACACAGCTTCTGTCTTGTGGTCATATCTTGGGTGGGGGGTGGTCATGATTTAAGCCACTATGTCCATGTGATGCTAAATCTTAAAAGGAGCCCGTGACTCAGGTCCCCACACTGATCTGCCTAAGCATGACCAGGGCATCATGAAAAACATACTGAGTTGGATGAAAGAGAGATACAAAGAAGTGAGTGTGAGGGATGTAAGATTTCCTAAAGCTTCTAAGTTTGTCATTCATCCTTTCCTTCTTTAAGCTATGCTCTGAACCACTCTCACTATTGTAGACCCAACATGGAGATAGAGAAGACAACCTGGGCAGAAGGAAGAAATACAGTAAAGGACAAGTCCTGTGCCTGGAAGAGGCACAAACAGTCCTCATCTTCCAGGCCTTGAGGATTTAATGGGAGAAAAGATAGATGTGAGAGGGTGAGCTATGTACTTTCTGTGTCCTTCCCTCTGTGTCGAGTCCTAGGGAGAAGACATGCGCGAGGTAGGCCTGAGGGTGCCAAAATCAGAAAGGGCTTTCTTGGCTTGTTGTGAGAGGATTGGGCATAGACAGACCCCTCACAGGATACCTTCAGAGCAACTAGAGTTGCTGAAGGCCAAACAGAGAAAGCATCTGCTGGGGTTCGGGTAGTGGAAGTGCAGCACAGAGTTCTGCTGGGCCAGAGGAGAGCTGTGCTGGTAGCCAGCATCCGATCTACATAATTCCCCCAGTGGAGGCAGGAACCCTAAAAGCACAATCTCAGGAGCAGGCTCCTTGGCTGGGTTCATGAGAACAGTACAGCACCTGCAGGAACCAACTCCCCAGACACACAGGAAGCTGGGAGGTAGACCATGATCTCCTCAGCCACAGACGCCAGCACCGGATGTCAGAGGATTAGGGGACACAGATCGTCCATTTGTCAGGTGCCAGAGGACAGAACAATGACAGCAGTAGGCCATTCTTCCAAGGCTCACCTCTTCTTCCCACCTTGAGAAGATCATGCAGACCCTCCTCTCCTGGTACCTAGTTATACCAAAGAGGCATGGAAGGAGAACAGAAAAAAATCCACTATCTCTAAGGGGTGCATTGAAATTGTCAGTTGAGTAGAACCAAAATTAGGGATTTGGGCTTAATTAGGTGTCTTCCATGGCCACGCTGCCCTGGCTATCAGTGATTTGGAGAGCATAAATCATACCGGTCATGGAAAACAAAAAAAAAGCTTAGTTTTATTTGTCTATGAAATGTGCAATGAAAAACAGAGTTGATGTCTACCAACTTGGCTTTGAAAAAAAAACTATCTTGCAGCATTCACATAAGACATCATTAGTCTAAGATCATTAGTGTAACATAATCCTTAATACTGAGAATAAGAATAATATGATGCTGCAGGATTGGAAGCGTATTAATTCCCTCACTCCCAGCAGGTGTCCTTAAACATCTTCTACTTTATTTCATTGTCTAGTTCATTCCATGTATCTCATATATGTTACAGAGGACCTACTTTGCACGAGGCTCTGACTAGGCCCAAGGATAGTGCTGAATTGATTAGGGGTTCTTGCAGCAATCAATTACCCATAGTTCTTCCCTACATGCAGAATACAAAGCTTTGATAAACTGACCCCACCTCTGAAAATCCAGTCATCACTCTGTCCTATTTGTTAGATAATTTTTATACAGTCAAATATTTCATGAAACCCTCTGATGCCATGGACAATCTGTGTGGACCCAACATTTACACTTTTGATGATGTTCTTGACACTTTCGTGGTCTATTTATTTACAGAGAGACCTGCTTTCATTTATAACAGGCAGAATATTTAGGTCATGCCAAGAATTTTTATTTTTCTTTGTCTGATTACTAAAAAAAGGATTGTACTGAAGAAGAAATGGCTAGATAAATAATGCCCTGACACCTCTTGCAGAGTGCCATTTTTAGAATTATTCAGGCTTCATAGTGTTATATTCTAAACAATAGTGGGTGAGATCTCAGTGACACATTCAATAATTACTTAGATATTAATCTCTCCTTCATATTAGTGGATGCTACACTGCTAGCTCCATGCTTAACTTTCTGAATAATTACTCTCCTCAGTGACGAAGACATTATTAATGGTTCATCTCAACAAAATTAAAGTAATTTCCTTTCATCTTTTCCATACTGCCTGGAATTCTTGCTTAAAGCCAAGGGTAAAAAGAGAAAGAAAAGGCGACGTGAAATCCTGCAACCTCACATAGCAGCTGCTTCCGCGGAAGGAAGAGCAAACTTTATTTACTGCAACGTGCCCCTAGCTTTGCCCGCGTCTTTTCGATGCTTGAACCAGAACCCCCACCAGCCTCAAGCTTCCTTCCATAATGATGCCAATCCTTCTACACCTCCAGTCCAGAAAACTCACAAACAAGCGACACGGATTTTTGTGCGAGCGCAGTTATGGACTATCATTATTAAATGTCTCTGGGTGGGCGGGCGAGGCATTTCACCACCAGCAGCCATTCATCAGCCTTGCTGAGCCACTCACACCTGACCCCAGCAGCAATGATGCCACATCAAGTAGGCCAACTACCCAGCTTAGCGGCAGAGCAGAGAGCACAGGCTGGCTCCAAGATTAAGTGCACTGCCGCCGACTTCCATTCCCAGGAGCTCCTTGGGCTGATGTTGTATTGATTGAGAAACTTTACCAGTAAGTATCACAAACAACAATAGGCAGGCCAGCGACCAGCCATGCCTGGCTGTGAATTCCCCAGGGACCTGGCGCTCTGGGCTGAGGCACTGCTATCATGACGGCTGAGCAGAGGTTGAATAAGGCTTCCCAGGAAGGAAAGAGTGAGAACTTGCAGTTTCAGATGACATTTAAGCAAGTCCATGTGGGAACAGAACGAGAGACAATGATGTAATTATCTATTCCCCAGCTTCCAACTGCTGCAAAAACCTGTCATCCTTCAGTGTTTATATGTTCTCTAAGCCTTCCATTTTTTGCTTTTAATGCTTTTTTTTTTTGGGGGGGGGTGTCTATCATACATAAAGCTAATACATCAGCAAGGCATCTTTCAGATTAAATAAAAAAAGAAATACAGTAGTGCTATACAGGAATATGCACCCCACATTAATTCAAGAAATTAAAAGAGGACTTTCTTGTATGTATTTCACCATACACCCAAAACAGGAGAGAAGGAGTACATATGTTTCTGGAATATTTTTGTATACAATGGTATTACTTGGTAAGGTAATGTGAAAATGGTTCTTATTGGGGGAGAAGGGCTTGCTCCAGGACACATAAGCGTTCATAATACAGATGCAGGCAGTAAAATACAGAGTCTTTAAGGGAAAGAGTGCAGTAGGGCATGAGTGCTGATGAGAGCACACTCACAATGTACACACACACACACACACACACACACACATGCAAGTGCATATAATCCCACAAACTTGACATAAGCATTCTCATATCTTCGCATCTCATCTATGGATATAAGTTATATTGTGGGGAGGAAGACGACTGCTCTCCTTCCAGAATGTGTGCTGACACTTCTCTGAATTCCTTTCTCACCTCTGGAAGGCGGGGTCCATCAGTCCTTGTTCTGAACTCTTCATTCTTCATATGCACGTCTATCATCACGGCAAAGGTAATCGTGGAAGTGCTAAGTGGTTTCCTCTCCTAGACTATGGATTCTTTCATTTGTGTTATTCTTCTTTGGTCTCTCTAGGGCACATCTCAAGGTCTTATACACAGTAGGTGTAGAAGAAATCTGTTTTGAGCTCAACAATTGGATTCAACATGATAGAGATAGCCTTGTTTATCTAACTTCTATTTCCCTCTACCTATAGGGATCACTGATGTGCTTCCCTAAGATAGGACTGCTTTCTCTGAAATTAAAGGCTCACCAGTGGGTTCTACCTACAAAGCACTTGTTGACCTCATCAGAAGAACAGATCAGCGAGCAACACCTCTGTCCTTCACACTTGTTTCTTCCAGTAGGAACTGAAACTCTGGAACTTGGAAGGGGAGATGGAGCCTCCATACTAAGATGTGAATGATGAATTCTGGGTGGTACTAAGGTTTACAAGTATCAACACTTTTAAATAAGGTCTTATAAGTAGAAGATAAAACCAAAGATAAAAAAAAAAAATGTTGCATCTGAAGTTAATTTTAACATCCCCCCCCCTTTTTTTTTGTACCTGGAGTTGAACTCAGGATCTTGAACTTGCCAGGCAGGCACTGTGCCACAGAGCTATATCCCCAGCCCTTGGAATCCCTTTTCAATATTATTATTGACATTTCTCTGCCAAGTATCTTGACACCAGTGACTGTATTCTGTACTGGTATTTGTCTATTGGGTGACAGGAAACTTTTCCTGTCCTACAGCCATCATGCATGTCTCAGGGAGAAAAAAGGAGATCTAGTGAATAACTGGGCCATATGCATCCCATTTTTGGTGATAATAAAAAGAAAACTCTCAAAAGACCCAAGTCTAGAAAGTAATTTCAGGTAACAATTTCCTGGTGTAATAGAGATTGCTAACTGCCCCCTTAATAGCCTAAGCTCCCTTTTTCCCTCTTTAGCAGTAGAACCTCTGAAGTTTTAGCCAAGCATAAAACTACCTATAACTTATATCTACAGTCTGGTTTGGCCAGGTGAGCCTGTGTTAGCAGAAGTAATGCAGCTAAATGCTGAGTCTTTCTAGTTAAAGGAAATGATCTCCAAATATCAGAGCATGACCTTGCAGCAGGCATCAGTTAACTACGGATCCATGGGTCGTGTTCCGATGGACAAAGATTGTTGAGCGACATTCTGACTACCAAATGCAGCCTACCACCAGCTTCGTATTCCTCCAGGATTAAGAATGGTTTCTATCTCTTTAAGTAGTTCTAAAACTGAAAGGAGATATGTTATGACTCACGAAAATGATAGAAGATTGAAATTTCAATGTCTGATATGGTTTTATTGTGAATGGCCACTCTGTGTTCTAACAGCAAATCTGAGTAGTTGCAGAGAAATCAGATCACCACAAAAGCCTAAGATATTTACTATTTGGCTATTTCGGGCAAAAATAAATCACTCACTCAGGTCTCAAGGATGCTCTAGCAGCCAGATGCTAGGTACCAGGACCCTGACATCATGAAACGCAGTCATTTGCCCTTCTAGGCCCCCAGCAGCTCACTTCTGAGATGGAAATGAACTTCTACCTTCCCTAAAACAATGTCATTTGGCCTCTAGTGAGAGTCTTGATGAATACAATGACCATAAGACATGAAATATTGTCACCCACGAGCTATATTTGCACAGGAAGAAAGGTCAAAGCTTCTTCTTCCAAATGAAATGAATGCCTCATACAAATGATGCTTCTGTGAACATTTACTGTATAATTTCCTCTAACATAGGCAAGAGGGATGGATCACTGCGTATTTGGGAAGACTGAAGAGTATGATGAAATAGTGCTAGTCAAGTGGTGCAAGAAGAATTGCCACAGACGACAACTTGTCCATGGCCTCCTCTTCCTTTCGGATTTTCCACAGCCTTCTGAGAGGCTGGTGGATTAGCAGTGGTAGCAGCATCAGTGATGACCACAATAATAACTGACAGCATTTCCTGACATTTGTTCCTGGCATTCTTTACAGCTCTTGCTCTCTACCCACTATTTTAATCTGTACATTAGGCATTCTTATCACCAGTCTTATTCTATAGGGAAAGCAACTGTAACTCAGAAGGTTACGCTGCTAGCAAATGTTAGAGTAATGTTGGAGCCCAGACTTACACTGGTCTGTGTAACTAACCTCTTTTGATGTCATTTCTAATCTTGGAATCATGTCATGAGGACCTGACTCAGAGATTTATGTCAGCTGGAGAAGTGGGAAAGAAGGAGGGATGAAACTGCAAAGGACTCTAGAGGGGAAAAAATCTAGATAGAGATGATGGTATCAGTGTGGGCCCTGAGAGAATCTGGGAAGGCTCACTATGAATCGCCTTAAAGGTCAGGCTAATCTTGTGGATCTGGAACTGGCAGAGCTTTGAATAAATCAAGGTTTTATTAAAACACAGATTCCTGGAATCCCCTACAGTGTGAGATCAGACCTACCCAGTCAGTGTTTCCTTCTCTGAAGCATTTTGCAAAGCCTTTCACCCAACTTTGTTCCTAGTCTAACAAGTGACAAATTTCACTTTTGGTGAGGAATTGCAATGATAGGTATTCTCACACATGTTTTTTAACAAATATTTTATTTATGTACTTATTTGGCATAGGGTCTCTCTACATGGACTTGTACTGATCCTGCTGTCTCAGCCTCCCCAGTGCTGGGATTACAGACATGTGCCACCATGCCCAGTTTCAGTGGCCGCCTTTGCATGAGGGCTGGCATGGCGTGCAGTACCGGGGATCGAACCTAGGTCCTTGTGCTTTCCAGGCAGGTGCTTAGACTGCCAAGCTATCTCCCTAACCGGCTCACACACTTTTTTTTTTTTTTTTTTTTTTGTCTTTTTGAGACAGGGTCTCACTATGCAGTTCAGACTGGCTTTGACCTCACTTTTGTAGCCCAGGCTGGTCTCGAACTCACATTGATCCTCCTGCCTCAGCCTCGCAAGTGCTGGGATTACAGGCATGCACCACCACACCCGGCCCCCCTCCTCACACACTTTTGATGAAAATGTGTAACAGAAAAAATTCTTATACACTTCTTCTTTTTATTTCCCAATGCCCAGTTGTTCTTTTACTTTTGAGTAGTTTCCTCCTCTTTCACAATATCTACTGCAAATTTTGGTTCTTACTTATTCTTTTAGTTTCTTGTACCAGGAAGACAATAGGATGTATTGTACACATGACTCTTACTAATTTCACTTATGAATATGGTCTCTCGTTGCATCCCTTCACCTATATGGAAAGCCAGTTTTCCCATAACTA
This sequence comes from Myocastor coypus, assembly GCA_004027025.1. Taxonomy (NCBI): domain Eukaryota; kingdom Metazoa; phylum Chordata; class Mammalia; order Rodentia; family Myocastoridae; genus Myocastor; species Myocastor coypus. Next base: position 47,079 of record PVJA010013473.1, read on the forward strand.
CCTACTACAGAGGCTATCTCTTCCAGTGAACATGTTTGGCCTCTTCGTCAAAGACAAGGTGTGTGAATGTGTTTGTAGTTGTGTCTGCATCTTTTAATGTGTTCTACTGATCTCAAGGCCTTTTTTCCCCCAATACCATACTGAATTTATCACATTACCTTTGTAGTATAATTTCAACACAGGGGTTTTGATGCCTCTCTCCTGCCTTTCCTTTGTTGCCCACGATTGCTTTGTGATTGATTAACTCTGTACATATTTGCTGAGCCCTAGAAAAGGACCAGGCCCAGTGTTTAAGTCTCCTTTATTTAAAAAGAAAATGTGAATTAGGAAGCCACTAGATTGGGTAGTGACCTGGCATGTTAAGGTATCTACATGATCAAGTAAAAACTATAAACAATAGTTTGTAGTTCAAAATACAAACTGCAAACCAGAAATGGCCAACTAACTGCTAACCAGGAAATTTCCCCTCTGACTAATCAATATTTTTTTCTTGAGGGGAGAGCATTAATATGAATTATTTGTCAACTCCCCACTTAAGGGTAAATAAGTACAAATAAAAGTGTTTTTTAACTGTTTTCTTTATTTCATTTTTGCAAAAACTTTGAGTATCTTTTTCTGTTGCTCTAGCTGGAACAATAGTCCCTGTGTTCTGATGTTATCCCAATTCATGAGTCATTGAATGCTTGAATAAACATTTTTTTTAGTTTGACATTGTTATTTTCCTTCAATCATTGATATTCTAATAAAACTCTATAGAATGTGATAAAAACAGTTACACATTTTTACACAGACATTTAGAAATCTAAGGATGTACAAAATTGTAGCCGGTCAAGCCTATGGTATTTTGCTTAGTTTCTTATTCTCAATTAATACCCTTTTTTATTTTTTTGGTAAACAACCATTTACTTGAGAGAGAGCATAGCAGTAACTGAGTTTACATTAGAAGCAGTACACATCTAAAAGTCCTGAATGACTCTCATTCCAAGGGTAGTTTTAGTATTGCTTCAAAAATCTTTGATTTCCATTCAGCTGTGTTATGCCTTTCCATTTTTATTTCTTCTTTAGATTTCTTATACTAGGGAGACTATATGATATTTACAAATGTACATCTGGTTTATTTCACTTATGAGTATATGTTCAATATACATCCATTTATATATGAAGTCTTCCAGTTTATCATTCTTTATAGCTGATTAATATTCCATTGTATAAAAATACCACATCTTTTTCAACCATTCTTCCAATGATGGGCATTTTGGTTGTTTCCAAGACTTGGCTATCACAAATTGGGCTGCTATAAACATAGGTGCACAGATATTGGTATGGTATGATGTTTTCAGTTCTTCTGGGAAAATTCCCAGTAGGGGGGTAGCTGGATTGAATGGGATGAATAAACATTTTTAAAAATAAAAAAAGAAATTCTTATACACTTCTTGTGGCACTTTAATTTGGAGTAAAGACCTAGAAAAAAATGGGCACATATGCTATGACTTAGTGACTGCATTCTAGGGTATATGGCCAAAGAAACTCTGTCACATATGCACAAGAAAATAAGAACAATCCAACAGGAAGGCAAAAGGAACCCTTTTTAGCAATGAAAATGGAAAGTAATGTCCACCTACTGCAGAAAAGATAAATGATTTTGGTATATTAATAGACACACTATACAGGTATAAAAATTAACTAACTACAGTTATACACCTTTAGCCTGGATAAATATCATAAAATAATGTACAACTAAAAGTGTAAGGCACAGATTCCTAAATATTATAGGCTTCACTGATTAATTTATTCAAGAACATGTAAGGCAGAACAAAACATGGGATATTTGAAATTATTAATAATGGGACCTGGTTAAATACACTATGATAAACCTATACTATGTGACGTTATGTAGATATTGAAAAGAGTAAGTCTAATCTGAACATATTGATCTACAGAGATGTCAATTATATGCTGAGAAAAAAAACATATGTCACAAAAAAAGGCATTATATTATCTCATCTGTGCAAACAGCTATAACAGACGCACCAAATAAATCTCTACATGTTCGTTTATGTTTGTATGGCCATGAAAAATGTTGTACAGTGGGGACACATACTAAGGCAGTGGTTGTCAGTTGTCTCCCCCTTCAACTACAGTATGATTTCCTTTTCTTTTGAGTTAAAATTCACTTTTTTTTTTTAATTTAACAATGGTTATATTACATATTTTCATCATCGGATCAGTTTAGATTAATACATATAGGTATATAAGATTGATCAAACAACTAAACATTAACCTTTCTAAATCCACATTACTTTTTTTTTTCTTTTCCCCCTTTTTTTCTTTGAAAGTTGACATATTACATATTGTCCTCACAATCATTCTATAGAGTGCAGTGT
>PVJA010013474.1:0-49197 GCA_004027025.1 Myocastor coypus
TAGTACTGATTTTCAGGTTCTAAAGACATGGGTAGGATGGGTAGGATGTTAACAAAGGCTTCAGTTTGTGATCAGAAGTTCTCATCTAAGTTTAAGTGAAGAAAGGAGACTTGATTGCTTATACCATAAGAACATTAGTTGTGTTAGTAAAACTTAAAACTCTTATCAGTCCTAAGCACAGGGAATAGAAAAAAAAAAATCTGACATACATAGGGATAATTTTCTGAGTTTCATTAAACCTGTAGCAAAGCCTGTCATTTTAGGTCTCTCAAGTACTTTGTGAAAATAAGTCTTTTAAGTGAAACCAGAATCCCTTTTGAGGTTTGGTTAATTTTTACCCCTTGGCTCTCTACGTCTTTAGAGTAGTAGTATTCAAAGTAGCTGATCCACAACTGTACCTGTCTACCAGTGAGAAAAGGGACTTGTACTGGACTGTAATTCTTTCACTGAGAAAAATCTGACAATAAAAAAAGAAAAAAAAAAAAGAATATTTTTCCAGCAGCGTGCAATGAATTACTGAGCTTCTGTTCTTCTGTTCTCAAATTCTCACAACTGTCAAAGGAAATAACATTGTGGAAGTACCTCAAAAAACTAAGAACAGAACTATGCCGTGGTCCGGTTCTCCTCCCATTGCTGCGTATACAACCAAGGAGAGAGACACCTGTGCACCCACGCCCACTGCAGCACCATGTGCACTGCCAAGCCCTGCGGTCAGCCAAGCAGCCCACACAGAGACGAGCGGACAAGGGAAACAGGATTTCTATGTGATGAGATGTAGTGTAGTGGTGAAACACTTGGAGCCCTGGCACTAAAGGCAACATAGGTGGAAGAGGAGAGCATAGTGTTAAGTGAAATAATTCAGGCCCAGAAAATACAAATGGAGGCAAGTAATATGGACTTCATGGAGTACAGAGTACAACTGTGGTCAATGAAGACAGGAATGAGGGAGATAGAGGGATGACAGAGCCCAAAATACAGCCAGACAAGAGGCATAAAGCCCTAGTGTTCAGTAGTATAACTGTGTATCTAGTTGGCAATAATTTAGTGTATATTTTATAAAGAACTAGAGAATAAGTTTCAGAGGCTTATAACACAATGAAATGATAAATACTTTGAAAATTCAAATGCTAATTATCCTAATTTGATGGTCTTCCATATGTATGTTTTAACTTATTACCTTCTGTCTTATAAATATGTACAATTATTAGGTATCAGTTATCAAAATCAGAAAAGATAATGCAGTGCAAGATGACTTACAGTGGGGTGCTGAGCTGCACATAGCACTTGGTCTACATAAATGATTATGACTAGGATCTGTTCCAGAAAGCCTCACACCAGGGAAGGAAAGCACAGCTTGCTCACTGACTTGCTTCATCTGGCACTTAGGGGCCCTTGGTGGGACCACAGTGCATTTATTCAGTCTGAAATCCCCCCTCTCCAGGAAGGGTTCTGGTCAGACCTGTCTGAATCTCTGGACCTCAGGTCCGTGGTGCAGCCCTCTGCCCCTTACCCCCTCCTCCTCTTGCTTCCTGCCTGTGTCTGGTGTACGGGCTCCTCCCTGCTCATGCATCTCTCTAGTTACTTCCTACTACCCTTCTGTAGTCTCCCATTTTCCCCATGTTGTCCTCCCATCCTCAGTGCTGTCTGTCACCAGCTCTGCGCCACTTCTTTCCATGCACCAGCTTCGCCATGCAGCACAGAGATCTTCCATGGCCCTGCTCCCTTCCTGCTCTGTGCCTCCTGAACCCTGCTGTCCACTGAGACAGGACTCTGCCTCCACCAGAACCCTTCAACCACCACCTGCATGTATGGCACGCCTTTCCCTGAAGTTTGCCCTTTCCAATTCTTATGCTCCATCTCTTGCACCTCTTTAGATTCCCTTAGGAGTGCTTTCTCTTCAGCTTTCATGGACTCTCTTCTCTTTAGATGGAACTCATTAGTAACTTTCAGAATTTTGAAGCACCGAAGTGTACTAAGAACTGTGCTGGGAGGGATGCTGGACATCAGGGTTTGAGGTAAAAATTATTTCCACCTTCACACAGTCTAGCAATCCTTTCCTGTTTGTCTCGACCACCTCTTTTTTCTCTCTCTCTTTCTTTCTTTCTTTTGCAGTACCAGGGATTGAACTCAGGACCCTGGGCTTGCCAAGCAAATACTTATTCTACTGAGCTATCTCCCCAGGTCCATGTCTCTACCACTTCTGGTCCCCTTTTTCCCTAACCAACCTGTTGAGTGGTGTGGCAGCATGAAACTGATGAAAGGCAAGAACTGTCACATACAGAAGCCCAAACAGGGCATCATTGTACAAAATCAAAAGGCCAAGAGTTGGGCATTGGCAGTGTCTTGTATTAATGGCAGCACATTAGACTGAGTCTTTTGCTGTTGCTGCTGCTGTTACTAAATGCATAAGTTGTCATGCTGCTGGTTTCTTTGGAACTGGATTGGTGAGTAGCCGTGTAAAGCTCTAGGCGTTATATACAGCACCTAATAGCTGTATAGACCAGCTTGCATCCAAGGTGGGAGGTGAAGCATAAGAAAAGGCAGAAGAGAAGAGAGCTGGAGGGGACCAGGCATACATAGGAAGACCTGGAGTGGGCATAGATGGAAAGACACTTAGAATTCTTGCTCTGCAAGTCTAGGGGGATGCAACACCCTGAGAAGAATATAAGAAGAGAATGTTGTATGCTCGTGCACTATGTATAGTTTCCATGTTTGACTTCCAAGGGTACCAGGCAGTGTAGAAGGGGAGACTAAAGTCGCCTAAGGGAGCCTTGGGGGACAGTTGGAACTCAGTCTGGGGCCAGGAGAATGAATAAATCCAGTGAGAAGAAAAATATCCTAGCACAGAATCTGTACTCTTGTTACAGTAGCTTCCAGCACCCAAGGAGAGATGAGGATGTTTATAGCCTTTGGGGAAAAAGCATAAACAGATTATAACAGGACTTCTCCATTCATAATAGCAGAAAACTAAATGGAGTCATTTAAATAATGACATGCTCAGGGAAGCCTTACAGTGACTGCATTTACTCATTTTTGTTCCTTTTACTTCATTTAGTTGCTTGCTTATTGCTTCCTACTCTGTACCCTGTACTGGGTCAAGAAGCTCTAGACATACATAATCAGATACATGCAGTGAACCAAGCTATCTATGTGTTTCACCTAATGGTAAAAACACAAGTAAATGGTAAAAACACAAAATACACAAGTACAATGAAAATGTGGCTCCTCCTCCTACTGTCTTCTCTATACAATTGGACATATATTTGATAGAATTCAATGAGATATATTTTTAAAATTCCACACAAAGCCCACGGCTACCACCAATACTGCTGTTAGCAATAAGAATTACAGCCAAGCAGAGTGCCATGTGTCCGTACTCCTAGCTAGTCATCAGGCTAAGCCAGGAGGATCACAATTTCAAAGACTCCTCAGACAGCTTAGCAAGACTTTATCTCAGAACTTAAAAAGAGGTTCAGCATGTAACTCTGTGGTACAGTGCTTACCTAACACATGTGTAAGGCCTTGGGTTCAATCTCCTGCACTACAAGAAAGGAATAGAGAAGAATTATAAATGGAATAAAATAGTATGGCGTTAGTTTTATTTCTAAAGTTAGATTGTTAGGCTTATATTATGCTCCTTTAAGGTACCTATAATACTGCATGGTCAAAGCAATGCTAAATAAATATGAAGCAAGTGTTTAACCTGAAAATCTAATCACAATATCATGACAACATGGGCAGATTTGTTGAGGTGGCCACCTGGCCTCTCCCTTCTGTCTCTTCCACCTCGATATCCTCTCCTTCAACAACAATTTAGGGCCAGCCAGATAGCTCAGTGGACCAAAGCACCTGGTTAGGCAGGCTCAGGGATCCCCAGCATGGGGTGCTAGCCCTGCTTCCAGGGCATGCTGAGTTATAGTGACTGAGACTGGGAGTAGTGGTGCATGCCTATAATCCCAACACTTACGGGGCTGAAAATGGGTATCATTATGAGTTGGATCTGTGTAGTGAGACCCTGTAGACCCTGTACTAAATACATTTATACAAATGTATACCCAAAAAAAAGCCACACAATAATTGCATGTTCTCTGTGTCTAGCTCAATCTAAGCCCGTGTTCAGGAAATTATCTTATTTACTCATCTATCTTAAATGTGTAAATTTTTCATATATCTTCAAATATCTTTTAGGGAAATTGCATTTTCAAAGAAGACAAGATATTAAGCTAAAAAAAGTATGACTTGTTCATTGTAGAATGGCTGGTGCCAGCTAGTGAGGGAAGTGGCACTTATTATAGCTCTGTGAGGCTGGACCCACTTATGAGCCATGTTATCCTGAGAGAAAATTCAAAATGCCAAAGTATTAGCATGCTTCACACTAGCTCAGTAATAAACTCCAGAGTATTAGATTGCCATCAAGCTGGGAGGAGACAGCATTGATTTTAATGTGAACTTAGACCCCAGGCTAAAGTCCTGACTGTCACTCACGAGCCCTAAGAGCCTGACTGTCAAACTCTTTGAGCCACACATCCTTGTCTGCACAGTGGAAGTAGAGGCGACAAATCATCCAAGTCATCCAGCGCCAGGCCTGGGAAACAGTTAACACTAAGTAAGGAAACCTTTTCCAGTCCCTCTTCTGGTTTGGGGGGGGGGGTTGTTTTGTTTTGTTTTATTTTGTTTTGTTTGTTTGTTTAATATCAATGTTGTCATTTGACTTATTGTGCTGTGCATGACTGTGCACCAACTTTACGTAACTAGTGGGACAGCCAAAATTTCATACAGTAGCGGCTTCAGTTGCACACTTGGGTTTACGTCACAGGTGATCTATTCATGTTTGCCAATCTTTTCTCCTGGGGTTTCACCCTGGGGACACTGGGGATCAGTCTCCTTCCATCCCTGGAGACTGGCACCCGCCCAACGCTCAGCAAGAGGGACCCTGAGAAGGGTGTCTCGCAATGGCGTTGCTGTGTGTGGGCCTCACAGCGTGTGGAGGCAAACCGAGATGGTGCCAGACGATGCTCGCTGTGACCCCCAGGCCCGGCCTGCGAGGCAGGGAATACAGCGTGCATGGGCTGCTGCTACCCCCAGGAAACTCCACTACAAGGCTGTGGAATGCGCTGTCGTCACCCTAGAAGTGGGCCTGACCCAGGGAGCACCGCAGAGCTGTCTGTCATCACTGTCAGGCATGGTCACTTGCCTCGGGAAGGTGTATGACCAGACCTTCAAACAGCTGGCTGAAGGGCCTGGACGTGTTCACACCCGTATCCCCTCACACATGCGCCCCGCCCTGCGCTGTCAGCTGGCCACAGAGGCTTTCCCTGCCTCTGTCATCCTGAGGGGCCACCTCACCTACGGATCTGTCCTGGCCAACACATTGCTTTGTGGCATGTGGCTGTACTTGTACGTGACAGTTCAATTTCTTAATACTTGTGGGAGTAATGGGAAGCAAGCCAAATAGCAAGAGTATAAATAGAAGAAAATCAGAGAGGCTCTTGGTTTCACAAACCATAATAACAGTGTATTCTGCATACACAGTGGCCTTACTGAAAAGAATGCTAAAGTGGAAACCAGCAAACTGCAGCTCTGGCCGTACCCCACTGATGCTATTGATTCCTAGGGTGACTGTGAAAGATTATCACCCCGTGGTGGCCCGTTTCCCTCGCCAGTTAAATTAAGCACGGCGAACTAGTCCAGTGCCCTTTAAAAGCTTCCTTAGGAAATGCAAATACTTTTGAGAATCCGAGGAAAGCTCTGGATTCCCTCCCCTGTATTTTCTGTACAGCTTTTGGGCTCCTCCCAGCTCCAAATTGCTGGAGCTGCGCCGTCTTTGTTACACACCACGAGTGCGCTAAAAGCAAGCGAATCATTGCCTGCCGAGGCTCACCAGGGGCCTTGAGAGAAGCCAGAGGCTGCTCCTTCCCTCCTGGGTGTATCTGAGGAGATGACACCCCTGGCTGACAGCTTCCATGTCCCTTCTAAGAGACCAAAGCCCAACACCACCAGAGAGTTACTCCCGGCTTCTAATGCTGGAAAGAACCTCTGCAACTTTCAGAATCGCGGCTTCTAATGCTGGAAAGAACCTCTGCAAATTTCAGAATCCAAACCTACCATAGTCTTAAGATACAGGAAGAACGTAAGATCACTCAGATCATAAATAAGATCTGTTTTTTCAGAAAGGCACCAAGGAACAGAGATAAAATGTGATTTCTCCAGAATTACTTTAAAAAAAAAAATCTTGAAATAGAGGTCCAGATAGAGCGCCTTTGCATCAACTCATCATTTTTGTTTCCTTTCTTTTTGCCTTCTACTTTTTGTTGGACAGAGTCCTCCCAGGATTAGAAATAAATTGAGAACACAATAGTCGGGGACAAAAGAAAGAACCAGTGTGCCAGGAAACGATTCAGCGTGTTCTTCAGAAGTTGTTGTTAGAACAAACTCTCTGCTGTTTGTTTGTATTTGTGTTTGTTCCATTTGTGTTCAGTTGTCTTTATGCAAGGAAACTAGCTGGGTGTGCTCCTAAAATTGGTGCATTTATTCCCTGAAATTAGATTATACAAACATATGCATTTTATACTAATGATGCCGACACTTAATAAAGAACAGAAATGTCAATATTTTTAATAAGTGTGAGAAATGTGTTTAAAATACAACCAAAATAACTGCTGCAGCATCTTTAGCAATTTGTAAGCAAAATAAACTGAAGTTTGCTAGGCCAACTCTGGAGAAAACACATGGAGATATTTTATACAAAGAAGACTGGAATAGGACACTTATTTAATAACAGACAAAGCCAAGTACTCATAAGGTTATGTTACAAAGAAGAAAAATCTATCTGCTTATGTCTCCTGCATACAAATCATCCCTCCAACATAATTTAATATATGCATGCTTCAGTAACACCTGTGATGGTGTAGTGTCATGCATGTGGTGAGGACCAGAACTCTGCCCTGAAGAACTCCCTGGACTCACTCACCTGTGAGAACTACTTACTGTGTGACCCAGAGCAGCTGAGCTCTGTGACTCAGTGCTCCCCACCCTGCCAAGAGGAACATGTATCTGCTGACCCTTCTCGGTATTCTATGAAGATCAAAAGTGTGCATAAAATGGTTAGCCCCATCCCATGTATGGAGACAACACTCACATTTGCTGTAGCAATTTTTGTTGTTATCATAAAGTGATATTAACAACTTGAATTTTCATAGTGAAGATCATGTCTAGGAATCCCTCCTCCTCCCAGTTCAAAATGCCTTAGTGAGGGCCAGAGAGATAGCTCAGCAGACTAAGCTCCTGCTTAAGCAAGCACAGAGACTGAGATTTGATCCCTGGCACCAGTGCTGCTCTGGCCCCACCCCTAGGCACACTCATCTGGCCACCAACTCCAGGCATGGTGACACACAGTTGTCATCCCAGCACTGGGGAGGCTGAGACATGAGGATCACTATGAGTCTGAGCTGTGTAGTGAGACCCTGTACCAAATACATTAGAAAAGTTATAGTGACTTGTTTTAGTTATAAACTGGGTGATCCAACCCAGGGCCTGGAGCAGAAGGTGTTTCCTACCCTAAAGAATATGGCAGGTAGATTCCTAGTTCTCTCCTTAAATGCTAAATAAATGCCTCAATGCAACTATCTCTCTCATTATGAAGAATTGTCACAGAAACACCACCCTCCTTAATGACAGCATAGCATTTGCCACAATTGTGAAAAGTCATTTTAGCAGGCTATCCTGACAAAGATGCAGAAGACATTGGCAAAAGAAAACATGCAGTCAACTCAAAGCATTGGTACTCTCCCAGCCAGCAGACTTGGACTGTGCATTCAGAACACTTACTCTTAAAAAGAAAGGACAGCAGAGCCAGGTGTGGTAACACAAGCATATGATCCCCGCACCCAGGAGGCTGGGGCAGAGGAAGGTCAGCCTGGGTACATAGTGAGTTCAAGCCAGCCTGAGTTACTGTCTCATAAAAAGAGGGGGGGGGTGGAGAAGGAGGAGGAAGGGGAGGAGGAGGAAGAGGAAGAAGGTGAGGAGGAGGAAGATGAGAAGGAAGAGGAAGAGGAGGAGAAGGAGGAGGAGTGGAGGACGAGGACTGGAACGGGAGGAAGAGGGAGAAGGAGGTGGAGGAGGAAGGGGAGGAAGAGGGGGGGAGGAGGGGGAGCAGGGGAAGAGGAGGAGGAGTAAGAAGAGGAGGAGAAGGGGAGGAGGAAGAGAAGGAGGAGGAGAGGGAGGAGGAGGAGAAGGAGGAAAGGGAGGAGGAGGGAGAAGAGGGGGAGGAGGAAGAGGAGGGGGAGTAGGAGGGGGAGGGGAGAGGAGAAGGACAGCATACAAAACTTTGAAAGGGGACTAGGGAGACAGCTTGGTGGTCTAAGAGCCTGCCTAGCAAGTGCAGGGACCTTGGTTTGATCCCCACTACTGAAAGGACCCAGGTTCTTTCCTCCCCCACCCCCCCATATTGCATGCCATGCTGACCCCGGAACCTCAGATGCACTGTGCGGGTCACTGAAACCAGGCATGGTGGCACATGCCTGTAATCCCAGCACTATGAAGGCTGAGGCTGAGATAGGAGGATCACTACGAGTCTGAGCTGTATAGCAAGACCCTATGCCAAATAAATAAATAAATTTTTAAACAACCCGTAGAAAGCTGGGTGACCTCTTTTTCACTAATGCCTCCCTATGCCACACTGAGGGTGTATGTAAGTAGGGAAGGAATTTTGTTTGTGATCATTAGAGAATTAGTTGAAAATGGTTATATTTTAACAAATATATCAAAGTCTAAAAGTGGAATAAAAGGTAAATATTTTCATATTCTTTAAAATGTAAGAACAGAAAGATTTGTTTTGATTGTTACCTGGGAAGATGTTAAATCACTTTTCTAGGCTGGCAGACTAAGTACCTGCTTAGGCAAGTGCGGGGACCAGGGTTTGATCCCCTGCACCACATGCCATGCCAGCCCTGGCCCCGGGCACACTGAGCCAGCTACCGAGTCCTGGCATGGCGGCGTAGGCCTATAATCCCAGCACTGGAGAGACTGAAAACAGAAGGGTCACTATGAGTCTGAGCTTTGTTATGAGACCCTGTACCAAATATATTTTTAAAACAGCACTCTTCACTGCCCAATCTCACCCTGGCTAACAAGCATTTATGAAGAGCATTTCCCCACTGATCAATATATTTGACCTCTGCTGTTCATGAAGGGACACACGTACCCAGCCTCCAGTGCATTCTAAACTTGGCCCTCTGGCCTCCAAATACGACGTTCATTCTCTACAGACACTAATTGTGGATTTGTCCACTATGGTCTAGCAAAGGGAGTTACCAGTAACTATTTATGGAATCATCAGAGAGTGAAAATAAAAAGAGGTCAAAGTTTTGCATGATGCCTTCATGATTCGTGCAGACAGAAGAGAAACTGTCCACCACATGGCGGGTCCCAGGCGACCTCCCCATTAGCACCAACTCGGTATGCACCAGGCCTGGCTCCCAGGCACCACTGGAGACATGACTCTGCTGAGTCTCAGGGGCCAGCCTTAATACAAACAGACTGTGGACAGCTCTCCCTCCTCTCTGGGTAGACTCTGTCCCTTGCCATCTCCAGGCTCAGTCTCATTAGAAGGCAGACCCTTACCTAACAGTGGTCAGTCTGGTGCCTGTTTTCTACCAGAATCTTGTGATTAATCTTAGAGACTTACAAGCTTCTGTTCCATGCAGGTGTTCCCTGAGTCAACATAGACTGTTGATTACTTCCTCCTAGCTTTGGATAAGAGGCATGAGGTGACAGCCTGGTAAGAATGAGAATGGGCACTGAGGACCAGGCCTTCCCTAGGACAGGTCTTCATCCTACCTGCAAGTCACCTTGCAGGGTCACCAGTGGCTTCTATGTCTGCTCATAAAGCTGCACTCCACCATAAAACTACTGTCCCTTGAGTCCCTGAAGATATCAAACATGTCACTCTGGAGGCCAGTTTTCTCTCTCTCTCTCTCTCTCTCTCTCTCTCTCTCTCTCTCTCTCTCTCTCTCTGTGTGTGTGTGTGTGTGTGTGTGTGTGTCTTTCTCTCTGTCTCTCTCTCTGTCTCTGTCATTCTCTCTGTCTCTGTCTCTTTTTCTTTGTCTCTCTGTCTCTCTCTCTCCTCCTTTTCCTTCTCCCTCTTTTTCTCTTTCTAGAGAATAAGAGGGAAGTAAGATGTATTTGTCTTTTATTTCAACAAGGTCTTCAATTCTTGCCCATATTAAATTTTTATGCTAATTTATCCCTGTCACTTATAACTAACTTTAAGTTGAAACAAATGAGTTTTAAGGAGAAACAGACTGAGTGATCACATGAGTCCTTCCACCTCTTCCATGGGGTTAAAGGCTCTACCCTCTACCACCAGGAGATATAGCAGGGATCAGATGAGGCACTTATCTTTCTTGTGGGCAGTGCCAAGCACAGATGGAGTCATAGGTGCAGCAGGGGGGTTCTGCACGGAGAGCAAAACAGTGGGCACAGAGGCCAGGCGCCCTGCTGGCTCCACCTCAACTGAAAGTCTCAGCTGAGTGACCTTCCCAAAGGAGGTCCAACCAAAAATTTATAGCTCCCCCTCAGGGTGTGCTAAATTTCAAAATAGCTTTTAGCCACTAAATGAAAACTGACTCTCTATTGGAATAATTGAAAGAACTACAACTTTTTGTTCCAACTTTTCTTTAAAAAGTCACATCCAGTTTATTGTCAGGAATAGTGATAAGATTTTTCCTTCATACTGGAACCCTGCCCTGCTTTCAGGTCACCAGAGGGGAAACACTTGGAGTCAGGTTAGAGGTTGCCTGAATCAGGTATCATTTCATGTGAGGAGAATACAGCTTCCTATACAACTTCTCAAAACTCATGGAGGAAACCTTTAAATGACACTTCAGTCCCACTTCAGGTATCTGGTTTTCAGCCCCAAATAGTACCCCAACAGTTCAAATTCATGGAGAAGCCTCAAATTTTAGTGTAACTACTTGGCTCAAGGCATTCTTTAAAAAGTGGTTCAGGTCAATTTTATAGCCTCCTTTCTATCAAACTGCAAGCAGCCATTTAGGGTTTAGTTCTGGATCATATCACAGATGGAACCCAAGGCCACAGCTCTTCAACTGTGTTTAATGAAATTTTAATATTTCACCCAAACCAAGCACTGGAGTAGAATGAGGGAGTGAACAAAGTTTCATGTTAAATAAATTTGGAAAACCATGTGTCTTCTTTTTCCAGAGTTTTGCAATTCATTTTGGTGCAGTATAGACTCAGGGAAACAGTCATATGAGACTCATTCAACTTCACTTAATATTTCCCAATCAATCAGTCACATAAACTGTGCTTCAGGGAACACCATTAATATCTCTGGGGACAGTAGGGTTCTGAGAAACACATGGCCTTAAGGAAAGTCTGTGGGCTAAACCAATTCTGACTTGGGTCTCGAATTTTTCAAAATTATTCACAATTACACCTAAAATTCAAATAGATAAAATGAGAGCAGGGTGTGGTGATACATGCCTGTAACTGCAGCATTCTGCAAGGCAGGGGCAGGAAGAGAATGAATTCAAATCCTGCCTGGGTGCTTTAGCAAGACCTTGAGCCAAAAGAAAAAAAATATTTTTAAAAGATTGCAACCTGCTCAGTGTGAAGACCCTGAGTTCTACCCTGAGTACAGAGAGGGCAAGAGTGTCCAATAGGAAATATCACAGCAGAACATGGAAATATGGTGTTTAAGATATTGGAGTGGTACTCATTTCTCTTCCATTATATTAATCATAAGAATAAATTCCATTTCAGAGTCAGGGAGATAGCTCAAGGGCATAAGCGCCTGCCTGGCAAGCACAAAGTCCTGGGTTTGATCCCCAGTACCAAAATATAAATTAATTAAAATAAAGAAATAAATATATTCAATTTCAGAGTAGTTCTAATAAAGAAGAAAAGATTTTAGACTTAGGCACAAAATGACCAGATTCAAACCTCTTGAGCCCCTTCCTATGTCATCAGCACGGTTTTCAGGTTGAGATGGTCAAGACATCTCAGTTTTGCTTTTTTAAATCTGATTTCTCCTTTGATTGTCTTATCCCCACCCACTAAGTTCATCACAAAGGTTCATCGTCTGTATCTTAGAAGACTCCACACTTTAAGAAGAGTGAAACCCATCAGTCTTACGGTGGCTTTCTAAATCACACGGTTCCCTTGGGCACCGAGGCTGGACAATTCTCCTCTCTGTCCCCACCACAACCAAACCCGCTCCATGCGCACCCTGAAGGGACCTCCGTGGCCCCTTGCTGAGTGAACTTGATGCAGCTTCTCTACTTAAGCCAGGACCAAATGTAACCTCAAATTGTGATAGGAACCTTGCTCAAGAAAGAAGTCAACGCCCAGGTTACCAGATATAAGCATGCTGCTCTGAAGAGGACAATTTGCAACATAACAACCATCACTGAATTGCATCATCTTGTTTTTGGAAATTCTGCATCATTTCTAAAGTTTTATCTGTTAATTTTTACTCTCTTTAAAATAAAATTTAAAAATAAAATGAAAAAATGTGCAGTAATTTTTAAAATGTATTTAGTACACGGTCTACAGGGTCTCACTACACAGACTGGACTCACAGTGATCCTCCTGTTTCCAGCTCCCAAGTGCTGCAGCCACCACATCCAGGGCCAAGGCTAGCACAGCACTTTAATCCACTGAGCTATCTGGCTGGCCCTGTATAGTAATTTTTACAATGGCTTTTCAAACCCTGGGTAAGGGTTTCATTTTCAACCTGCCTTGAGAGTAGGAAGGTCAGATTTGGTTTGGAAAAGAGAGGGAGCTCACACGGAAGCCCATTTTATTTAACGCATTTTTTTTTCCTCCATATTACTTAGAATCATCTCTGATTCCGTTCTATGTGCCAGTTGGGAAATTTAGCTATAGGGAAGTGTTGTGTTCCACAGTAATGTTAGGGAGGTTGTTGTGCTCCTATTGATTACTTGGTGCAAAACAAAACAATGCAAGCTTTTCCTTGCATCATATGACATCTCAGTCAACCCTCTGCCTTCACTGTGTCACTGGCTAGAGTAAACTGCTAGACTTGTGACTATTCCCCTGGGGTTTTCTAGGTTGTAGGTTGTGTCTCCCTCTGCCTTGGTATTTGATGGGGTTCCTTAAAAGAGTCCCTTAAAGGCAGGAGCCACCTTGGAGGCATCACATGCTGAAATTGGCAGCAATGCCTGCACTCCAAGTCCCCTCCATGACACCCACTGAAGGTGTCAGCAAAGACTCAGGTCTGCTCGTCACTGAGACTGTGGCTCTGCAGTGATGTCACCCACCAGAGCCACCTTCATCTACAGTAGCCATGGAGCTGTCATCACATGTGTTTCTAGTGTAGTTCACCAAATGCAGGCTGCTGACTTTGTCCATGAGATTGCGTGGACCCAGAACTACTACAGGGCATAATTCAGGGATCCATTCCAGATTCAGCCTGTTTCAAAGTGCTCCAGGGAGCAAGGTTAACTCTGACATGCTCTAAAAGTTGCAGAACAATCCTGGGATATACAAGTGGTGGAGCATCCAGGTTGACCTAGAACAATTGCACCCCATAGGTAATGGCTTACAAGACCTTAGCTGTCCCCTGGGAGCAGCGGAAGATCTTTAAGAAATACTGATCTCTGGGTCCTCTCAGTGTTAGCAAGTTCTGATTTATGGAGCTGTGGGTTCCCCAATAATCTAACTCCAGCAAGCCATGGTGGTAGTGCACGCGTATAATCCCAGCACATGGGAGGCTGAGGCAGGAGGATCAGTGAGAGTTTGAGACCAGCCTGGGCCACAAAAGTGAGCTCAAGGCCAGCCTGAACTGTATAGTGAGACCCTGTCTCAAAAAGACCAAAATAAAATAAATAATAATAATAATAATCTAACTCCATCCCCCTCATCCAGCAGTTCCCAGCCTCCTCAGAATGTAAGAATTATCCAGAGGACTTTGAAGATTCCTGATGCTGAGACTGACTCCAGATCAATTCAAAGAGAACCTTTGACAGTGGGGTCCAACATTAGTAGTTGGTTAAAGTTCCCAGCAGATTACAGCACTTAGCTAAGGAAGTTTTAAAATTCTAGAGAAGGCTCTCTCATCTTTGCAATGCCTTGAGCTCCCTTGGACCTCGGCCTGCGCTAAATCTAGACTAGAAGGGACACACAGGATCAGACTCTCTGGAATGACATTGAAGTGGGACAGTGACACAGAATGCTCAACTCAGATGCAGTTGTGCAGAAGACATGCAGATGACAAGAGACACACTTGTGCGAGGAAAAGGCTAGTCCCTTGTCATAGTCAAAAACAATCACAAAATTTAAAATAATCCTTAATTTCAGGGTTTGCAAAGGAAGCTAATATGTCTAAATGTGCCCCCAGGTTTATTTCTTCACTGCAGTTTTAAGCATTAACCAGCTGCCTAAGAGAATTCTGGTCACTTTCTTTGTAGGTTTTAACCTTGTCTGTGGTGCCTAGGACTTCATTTTCTAGGGGTGTACTACAGAACTTTCTTTCCTTGAAGGCAATGGTCATCTCTTTATTGTCACTTTATTTTGATAATTCAAGTTATTGTTCTTTTAAACAACTTGCTGAGAACTGCTTCGAGCATAGACAAATGTCCCCTCTCCATCCTAAGAGGTGCCACGTGTGTTTGATGGCTAGCGGAGATCACCACTGAGCAGGAGGCTGTCCTGAGAATTGTTGACAGCTGAGTTGCTGAAGGTTTGGGAGCCAAAGTCAATCCAACAACGCTGTGTTTATTTGCTTTTTGCTGATTGCTAGGCCATGCCCCATCAGAGTCAAACAATACTGAGAGGAGGTTGCCAAATCCTTGGCCACTTTTCAGCATGGCTAACCCTTTTCTCACTACAGAATTAATGACCCTCGATGACACCCCAGCAAGACATGCTGTCTTTGGATCAGCAGTTTGTGACAATTAAGGATGTCGTCTTAAAAAGATGACTGCTATTAAATACTAGAGGAATGCAACTTTGTAATAAGTGGATCCCCAGCATAAGAACATTATCCAGAAGGAGGGGCTCTCTACTCCACAACTAGGTCTCAGGGCAGCTGCCCAGGGCTGCCACACTGCTGCCATCTCTCACTTGGCACCTCAACGCCCAGCTTTGAGGCAGCGTTATTTTTGTCAGGTGTAAAGTGATGGCCTCTGCCTGCCCACGGGCTTCCTGATCCAACAGTCATCTCAATTCACCCTCTGGTCTTGTCGTGGGGTGGGGGAGTTCTGACAGCTAGGGGTCGGGGTTGCCCATCCATTCCCAGTGCCTTTGTGACGCTCCCTTAAATGTCCACGTTGGAAGAACTGTTTATGTTTTGATTACACTTGTACTTAGCTCAGGTTAGGTTCCAGTTGGCTTAGAAACCTAACCTAGCTGGGCATGGTGGCACGCGCCTGTAATCCCAGCACTTGGGAGGCTGAGACAGGAGGATTGATATGAGTTCAAGACCAGCCTGGGCTACAAAAGTGAGCTCAAGGCCATCCTGCTGAACAGCATAGCAAGACCTTGTTTCAAAAAGACAAAAAGAAAGAAAGAAAGAAAGAAAGAAAGAAAGAAAGAAAGAAAGAAAGAAAGAAAGAAAGAAAGAAAGAAAGAAAGAAAGAAACCTAACCTAAAGCTAAAGGTGGAGCCCCCATCTTCAAGATCAAGTAGGGAAGAGAAGCTTTCTGCCACCTGGGTAAAAATTCTATGCGATCCCTTGGGCCCAGTTCTCTGGCTGTAGCTTCTTGTCCCTCAAGACTCAGAAGCACTGGCCAGTCCCTTGTCACCCCTGGTGAGTTCCCCCATCTACCTGGTGTTCGGCTCTTCTCTGCGTATACCGGAGAGCAGGTCCCACTTGGGCCGAGTTCCTAGGAACACTGTTTCTGCAATTTGTTCATTTTAACCTGCCCTTAAAATATCTTTGCAGGGCTGTAATGAAGTGACTTTCATAGTGTGGGGCAACTGGAGTAATTGCTCACATTCCCTAATGATAAGACCTAAGTGACCCCTCTGTCTCCCCACCCCTCTCCACCTTCCTGTGCCATCATTGGGCACAGGCGTGAAGCTCTGTGCTTCCAGGAGCCGTCCACCCAGACCTTCCACCTCTCCTACTGATGCCAACCCATGTTTTCCAATATCTTTAAACCACTGAATTTGGTTCAGTGGTAGAGAGTTTCTGTAACATGCACACGGCCCTGAGTTCAAGCCCCAGCCCCGCCTCACCCCATCAGCCAAATCTGCATTCCTGTGTGAGAGCTGTGCTTCTGTAATAAAGTCCCATTAACACCCTCAGGCCTTCTTCCTTTTCACTCTGAAAAAAGGTATGAGGACCGACTGGGGTTTCTTGTGGTAACTGGAACGGTGAGGACGTAGCTGGCATCTTACAGCAGGAAACAGCACAGCTGTTCACCTGCACGCCCACCCATGGACACTGACTCCTACAGTAAGGCTGCTCTTGCTCCTGAGCAATAGGAAGGGTGCATGGGAACTTCTTTCTCATTACCCACAATGCATTCTTCATTGAAGCATTTCCTCTGTGTCTTAGGATTTCCTATAGACAAAAAAATGCCTGAGCTGCTTTTTCACTTTGGAAAAAACTTATAAGCTTTTTTTTCTTTTCATTTTTCTTTTTTTATCTAGTTCTTTTTCCAGTAGGAAGGCAGCGTGACTTGACAACATTCTGAGGTTATCCTACAGGATTCTGATAAAGGCTTTCTCTAGGACAGCAGTTCTCAACCTGTGGGTCGCGACCCCAGTGGTGGTCAAATGACCAAAACATGGGGGTCGCCTAGAGCCATCGGAAATAATAACTGTAGCAAAATTACAGTTTTGAAGTAGCCACCAAAATTATTTTTTAGTTTGGGATCACTGCAACATGAGGAATTGTATTGCGGGGGTCACAGCATTAGAAAGATTGAGAACCACTGCTCTAGGAAAATGTACACATCCACAAGGAATAGACAGCCAGACAGATAGACAGGCAGACAGACAGACAGACAGAAAAAGTTATATGTGAAGATTATTTACATGATTATACCATGCCTTCTTAATACATTGGCACTATGATATTCCAGTTTAAATGACAGTGGTTTTCTTTCATCTTTTTACTGTAGAATTAGCATTTGGGGGGAAATGACATAGCAAGCTGTCTGAAGGTTGCTCAAGGCTATGACTTAGAGTTCCTGAACTTATGCCAATCTATGGTTACTGAGAGTAACCACTCAATCATGTTTCAAAATACAAAATAGCTTTGGCATTTTGTGCATGTGCACAAATGCCTGAGCTTTATGACTTTAAGGAATTTCAGCACAGACAAAATTTATATGTGAATGCCTTCCTGTTATAAATCTTTTTCATACCAAATAGTCACATATATTATTCTTTTCACTAAATTTTTTTCTTTTTTTCTTTTTATCATTTGGTAATAAGCATTTGAAGGCAGTTAGCACCTGAAAGAATTCTACAACTTAGGTTTTCTAAGTATTACTATTTAGTATTTCTAGGGGCTGGGGAGATAGCTCCAAGGCACAAGTGCCTGCCTGGCAAGTGCAAGGTTGTAAGTTTGAAGCCCAGCCCCGCAAAAAAAAAAAAAAAAGAAACGAGCTATTTAGTATTTCTAAGTAGTAGGTATTACTACTATTTGAATATCTTATTGAGATAATATGCAGCTTCATTCACTCATTTGTCATGAGCCATTATTAAATAGTGGAAACTTAGGTACCTTCTATTTGTGTAACATATTTCTGTGGTTTAGGACAGGGTACACTTGAAGAACTAGAAAATGTGTTGGAGAACACAGTCCATGTTTTACAGGTTGAAGACTGAAAAACCAAGAAGTTGTTCCTCTTCTACCTGGCCTCTGTGGCCTTTTTTTAGATTTCATTACTCATGATAAATTTTACTAATTGTTTAAATAAACTGACGATAAGCCACATTTTATTGCACATAGTAGTAGTAGATAACAAAACTTCCTCCAAGTAGTCATGTCCTTAACTAAACTTCAGGCTAGTCAGAAAAATCTCCCTGAGCTAATCTAATACCCTAATTAATTGCAATAATAATAATAATAAAATCATAACTAATAGCATCAGCATGGCCTTAACTTTCTGAATCAATTATGGTTAAAGAAAATATCCACTCATTTTCACATTGATGACATGATTCTTAAAAATTCTCACTTGTTGGCTGCTCAGTGAGGAGCCTGAGGGCCCTTTAATAAGCAGGCAACGAGATATGTAGGTGATTACTGTCAGCCTGGCCAGGGGGCACAGGTCCACCGCACCCTCTCTGGGCCTCCTTTTTCAACTGACTTTGACACATCTTATGAAATGTATAGCAGTGACACTGCCTGTGTGCTAACAATGAAAATCAAAGTCATCTTCAGCTGGGGATTTTTAAGCCCTAAGGTAAATGTTGAGGTGTATATTTTGCACCACTAAACGTAATACTGCTCTTGGTTATTAATCATAACCATTTACTCAAAACTCAAGTCCTAACATTTTAACATGAAAAGAACAACTGCTTCTTAGCAGGAAAATACAAAGCTTTCCATTGAAAAAGCATGACATTAACATCTCTTCTAACGCACTTTTATTTCTTCACATTTTTTCCTCTTAAAGTAATATAGATTTTATACGACAGAAGATTTAGATTAAGAAGATGGTAGAAAGAACTTTTTTTTTTTTTTTTTGGTCTAGGTAGGTAGGCAAGCAATCTAGTATGAGCTCCTTGGGACACAAACAGATCAGAGCCCCACAGATTTTCCTTCTGCCTTGCAGTAATACACAGCTGAGCAGGCATGCATTTTTTTGAACACAGACAGTCTTTTGCATCATGGAAATAATATTTCAAAGCAAACTAAACTAACAAGTAAATTCCCTATTCCTCAAATTGTGCTTGGTAGTTTTGATGAGCTTTACTAAGAACTATAAAAGAGTTGCTAATGGCTTTTCCAGGGGTGAAAAATCACATTCAGTGTGAATAATATCATTTCCATTTTGCATAGGAGCATTTTGAGCTTAGGACAAGGAATGTACATGCTCTGACTGGTTGGCATTATCAGTTTGAAGTACAATATTAGTCGTTTGCCCTGTTCCAAGAGAAACCTTTGGAAGCATAGTCACAATTTATAAAAATTACATGATGATACTGCAGTTAAGTTTTATTCCCTAAATACAAGAAACTGTAAAAGTACATCACCTGAAAAATGCGTCCTTCTACACACTGTGAAATGCTTTTTGAAGAAAAGACTGTACTTACTGTAGTTGCTCTTCCTCTCTTGGGTCCCTTTGACCTTGCCTCGCTTGTCAATCCTCAGATACCACTGTGTTCGACAGAAGAGCCTTCTCACTCTTATGTCCCCTCCCTCCATGTAGTCGTAGCTTCGTGTGTGTCGCTCGGGGCTGGAGCAGTTCGCGTTGGTAGCCACTTGCTCTGGGGCCATGTCATTGCAAGCTAACGCTAGAGTGCCCACTAGACAGACAACAGGAAAGCAAGATCTGTAGAGCAAAGGTGGCAGGATCCATGTCAGTATCCATTTGTGCATTATAGTGCAGTGCTCCAGGGGTCCATGAATACCATAATGAAAACTCAAGCTTGAGTTGATGGCTACTCCTGGGTCATTGACCTTTTCCTATCTGGGAGCTGCAGATGGACTTAAGAGAGAGTCCTTGCTCTTCCCAGATGGGTACACTGATCCTTTTAGCTTCTGGTGACAATACAGGATTGCTCCTTAAATAACTCTGTGTTGATATATCCTTATAAAAAGCAGGTTGTCGTAAGCTCAGCTGCTGCGGCACTGTTTGCTACTTCTGTTTGCAATAAGAGATTAAGAAAGGGGAGGGGGAGAGAGGAAGATAAAAATTTCATAAATTTCAGCGGGTAAATAGTATTGTAACAAATACAGTTTATACTTTGAAGATATACTCAAAGCAGCTTTCACAGAGGATGTCAACATCTTCTCCACTCTTAATGTACATTCATAAAAGCTTTACATTAGTGTAGAGAAATCAGAACAGGACCGTACTACTCCCTCCAGTTGCTACATTGTCAGAAACACCCCATACTTAGAGCTGTTGATTTAAATCAAGTTCTGCAATTACTACTAACAAAGTAGAAATGCTTACCCTCTCTTTTTATGGTATGCTTTTACATCTGCGGTTAAGCAACTATTTTCTCCTGAACAGCCCACATTTTTCAAGTTAAATGTCAGAATTATACCAGCAAACTCCAGCCTGTCTTTATGTACATTCAACAGCATAATTACTATAGATATTTACATGGCTCAAAAATCTGGTAACTACTTTCCCCCTCAGTACCATTACCAGAGCAAGAGATAGCTTTAGAAAACATTCAACATTGCTTTTAAAGACAAATAACAGCAACTTACTTGTTCTGTTTATGACAGCTGGATACACAAGAATTCCATGTCTGTTGTCTGCCTGTGCAACTTGAGCCTCTCTACTGTAGCTACAAACTATTTCTCAGCTGAGAAATTCTCCAGCAGAATCATAATTGTTTCCATAAATCAACAGGCAAGAGGATTTTCTCTCTGTGTGTGAGCGCATGTGTGCCTGTGTGTGTGTGTGTGAAGCCTTTTATTCAGGGCTTTTCGATAAATACCTTTGCTGACCTCATTGGAAGCAATTAAAACTTAA
This sequence comes from Myocastor coypus, assembly GCA_004027025.1. Classification (NCBI taxonomy): domain Eukaryota; kingdom Metazoa; phylum Chordata; class Mammalia; order Rodentia; family Myocastoridae; genus Myocastor; species Myocastor coypus. The sequence continues at coordinate 20,655 of PVJA010013474.1, forward strand.
CCAGTGAGCTGTTAGTGGAATACAACAGCGAGAATAAAAGGAGGCTTGTATAATATTCAGTGGTCATGAGAGGGAGCTCTGAACATAGCTTAGGCTTCAACCTACAAGTGTGTCTCTGCTCAGTAGAAACAAATCTTGATTCTGAATCAGTGAAAAGGGGAAAGGGGATTTTTAGACCCTTTTTATAACACAGCAGTTGTATGAACTCTAAAAATCTCCTTGATGTTTTCATATACATATGTTGTATCTTTAAAATACACACACACACACACACACACACACACACACACATACACATATATATATATGGTTTAGTAGTTAGAAAATCCTTTCCAAAACTTTACGATGTATGTATTCCTTTCATTACCACAGCCTTCTGTGCTCCAAATATCAAAACAAAATCAACATGCATGACCTCATATGTTGGTGTCTTGAGGCATTTTACTGCCAAGTTAAGCCCATATGTCTTCACACAGAGACAAAAAGCCGTGGCACAAGTGTGACTTTTATGATTTCAGGCCGACAGCAAGAAGCCCTCGTTTCTCGAGTCTGCCTGCTAACAGCAGCATGACCTTGGATGAGTCGCTTGATGCCCCTGACTCCCAGCTGCTACTGCATTTATAAATGAGTATGCCAGCCTCATTCCCCTGCAGCACTTTAAGTCTCCAAATTCCATGCCCATGCCTTACAGTAATGGCTGAGATGAGTAGTGCACATCATTTTAAATATTTTCATTCCTAAAACTGTAAAATAACGTTTTCCCTTGGTTATCAGTGCTTGATTCTTGCCCCACTAAGAACTGTAGCACAATAAATAAATATTACTTTAGGGATGGAATGGGAAGACTGGTAGCTAAATCAATAAGATGAATCTGCTTTGTTTCCCAAAATAAGTTATTCGCTACTTCCCATCTATGCATATATATGATTGTGTTCGAATGTTTTATTAGTCAGTATAGTTATTTGTCATCAGTCTAAATAAGTATTTAGTAATACATATTAAAATCTTCTGCCTCGTGTTGTATAGCCCACATGCGCACATACACACACACATATGCACACACATGCACACACATGCACACGCACACACCCATATTCACACTCTGCACTTAAAATGCACTATTCTGCCACCAGGGGGTGCATCTATACCAACTAGAAAAAGGAAATGAAGTCCATTCAATTGGATTACAGTTTTGATTTCCCTTTATGTCTCTGTATAGGGAATTGAGTCAAAGTCACAAAATATTGCAATATGCCCATTTAATGTTTTATTTGTGAAACACTAGAAATATTAAGCTTCTGCAGCAGAAATGAGCAGGCTTTTCATAATTGTGGAACAGCCAACTAGAAACAAGATGCCTGAAGTCATTCTGTCATTCTCCAGAAGGAGGCGAGAAAATGTGACACTGCTGCGTTCTGAATTCCACCCATTGCTTGTGGAGGCAGCAACAATCAGCAGGGCCCGAAGGCCTAAGCCTCGGATACTCTTTCTAAAGAAATGAGAGATAGTAACAGTTGGCTCACAATGTACATGTATAGTGGAGAGTTGCTGGGGCCAGGAAGATAGCTCAGTGGCATAAGTGCCTGCCTGGCAAGCACAAGGTCCTGAGTTCAATACCCGGTGCCACACACACACACACACACACACACACACACACACACACACAACAAAACACCTTTAAAATGTTAGGAGTAGTGGCACATGCCTGTAGTCCCAGCACTTGGGAGGCCAAGGAAGGAGGGCCACTGTGAGTTCAAGACCAGTCTGGGAGCTCAAGGTCAGCCTGAACTGCACAGCCAGACCATATCTCAAAAAGACAAAAAAAAAAAAAAAAAAAAATTCTAACTCCAGCTGTTCCTCACTGACCTGTGAATTTTGAACAGAGACATCAACAAATTAGAAGTTAATATTTGTTAATGAAATGTTTAGCATTTGTACAAAAGAAATTAACAGCTTGCTAGAAAAAAAACGTAGCTAGCACGTCCTGACTATCTGTTGTGTGGCATTACCTGTAAAACTGGAAATAAAGAACACAGCTGTGATCCAAGAACTTTGGAGTGTATTAGACACTGTTATACACAGTGATTTGGACTAGGGTCTGAGAAACACCAGTGAGTGCATTAATCTCAAAGCAACTATATAAGTAGCTTAAATACTCAGTTTCCTTACTGGGAAATAATTCATTCCAAATGGACCTAAGATCTGTTTCACTAGCACCATGTCTGGAAGAGAAAGACTCACCTACATTCATCTATCTCCTCATTACACTCCTGAAGGAATTGTCCAAGATCTAATAGCTTAGCTATCTCTAGATGGGAATAACCCTCTTTTAAAAAAAAAAATACATCGACCATGATTTATTGCTCTTATTTTTATGAATTATATGAATCAATTGACTAGACACAGAAGTACTCTGAAGAATTGCCTTTGTCTTGTTTCTAGATTCAGCTAACTAATTGGCTACACCTCCCTCTTGTCAGTTTAAATATGTAGAATGAAAGTTTCTTGCATCTATTCCTAAAACTTGGCTTTTGAAAGTAAAAGGACCTCCAGTTCTTCAACAAAAAGGAATGCCTGATATTTGTTCAGTTAGATTTCGGGAGAGAATGTAGCATTTATTTCAGTGAATATCATGAAAACTGACAGTTCAAGTATTAATTAACCACCTAATTTTGCTTAACCAATTTCAATTATAGCCTTTATTTTATGAAGAGATAAGTGATAAATCATAACCTTTTAAATGAATCTTGTTTCAATAATTGATTTTTTTTGCAAGACAAAACTTTATTGTGGAAATATTGAGTTGACAGAAGCCCAAAACAGCAAGCGCGTTAGGGCATCTGCTCGAGGTGCACACACGAGCCCTGCCACGGGGTTTCCCAGGGCCTGCTGCGAGCCGCTACCCACGCCCTCAGCCTCCCTGCCTGGTGTCCAAGTCCAACAGAGAAGGAGTATTTGGAGCTCAGCTCCGCTAGGACCACGGGGGCCCCTCGTGCATGACTCAGGCAGGGGCCCACTCTCTTCTCAAGCTAGCGAAGTCGGGACAGTTGTCTTTTCAGTGGCTGCTTCCAGCTGTACCAGGGGTCAATAATTAATTTAAGATGTTGTCTCATTTATAATTATGTATAATGTAGCCATAAGTAGCCAATAGAAAGGAGCATCATGAAATACTTTTATTCTTTATAACATGCAGTGCTTCCCATCCTCCCAGTTTCTATCCTTTCTCCACAAAAAAAAAAAAAAAAAAAAAAAATCACAGTCTTTAGGTTCTTGTACAGAGTCACAGCTTCTCCGTGCTTGTGCATAGAAATGAAATGGTATGCATGTGTGGATTCTTAATTACCCCTTTTTATACAAAGCGTAGTTTGCCATATGCATCATTCCATGTATCACTTTTTGCTGTCAAATAAATCAGTCATACAAATTAAAATATCACCTGCTTCCTCTCATGAGAGAAAACCAAAGTACAAGGTAAAGAGCAAAATGAAAGAAATAAAATGTGATATTTGTATACAGCGAAGTCCTACTCTACCCTAAAGAAGATACATGTGATTTATCAGGAAAATCAATGCCCCTTAAAGCCAGAATTTTAAGTGAAGTAAATCAGACACACAAGCTTAGATACTGCATAGTTTTTCTTATATGAAGAATCCAAAATATAGATAAAGAGCAAACTGAAAGATAGATAATAGGAAACTAAGGATACCTAACTTTTGCCACAAGGAAGAGAATCAAGAATTGGAGGGAGCAGGGAGGAGAGGGTCTCAAAAGAGCATAAGAAAAAAAGGAACTCTATTGGGGAACATTCAACTTCCCAGTATTTTTCTATTTGCTATAGTAATTGCAGTTATAAAAATGTATTTTACAGTGAGCAAATGCGTCTCTCAGATCAGTTTCCAGAAGCGCATGGTCTAGGTCAAAAGTTGGGACAGACACAGCCATGGAGGTTGTGCTGGAGCGTGAGCTTTTGAGTCTCATGCACAAACCATCTGTTCAGCAGTGCATTGTCCAGTTTCAGGGATTTGGTGTCCGGAGTAGAACTGGGACTTCACTGGTTATCGCTGGTGCATCTGTTCTTCTGAATTGAGGTGGAGAGAAAAGGCACCACACACAGCGAGGGCTTGCCTACCACTAGGACCAGAGCTCAGGCAGAGAGGGCTGCAGAAGTAGGCGGGGCCTGAGCCCGACGCAGAGGGCCTGGGAGGGCGGGAAGAGAGAACGTGTTCCTCCCACCAGCGAAGTGCCAGTGTGTTCCACTAAGAGAAAAGAGACGGATATGCATGAAGTGGGTGACTGGAAGGACGATGAGACCTCTTGGCCACGCTGGGACGCTTGAGCTGTGCCTCAGGATAAGTTAACTTATTAAGCAGAAGAGTGAAGTGACCTTTATTGCACTCCCTGCCTCTGTCCTGGGCAAAAGTTGATCACTGTTAGCAGAGTAAGTTTATGAAATACTAAATTACATTCGTTCGTTCTATTTTTTCCCCTGTTGCTAAAATTGTCAAAAGATAGCCAAGTCATTGGAACAGCAGGGTCAAAGCGGGGTGGGCTGTTATACATCTATCTCAAAGGATTCTGCTGGGTATCCTAGAAATAACAGAAGCATAAGAGTGCTTTGAGAAGCAGCACGATGAAAACGGAGTCCCATGAATTTGGGGGCACAGAAATAGGTCTTCAGGGACCAAATTTGAGCAAGCAAGGTCCCACACTTCTGGAAGCACCACCGAAGCTCCACAGAGAAGGCAAAGCCATAGATAGTGACTGTCTGGTGTCTGAACAGATAAGCCGGTAGCATCCCTTGAAAAGGTTTCTCCAGCTTTAAAAGAAGCCTAAAGACATCAGAGAACCAAGAGCTGAAGAAACTGCATGGATAGCCAGTGGCAATCCCTGTGATAGCCAGGACAGACAATGGTTGTGTGGCCAATGGCCTTGTTTTGGCCCTACATGAAGCCCTCAAGTTCTAGCTTCCCTTGAGGCAGAAAAGGGATATTAGGAATAACTGAGGAAAAGTTTTCCACCAACCTGGGAGAGTGGAATTCTTGAACTGGAACTAGGTTGAGTTATATTTATAAATATAAATGTAAATGTTATTCCTTACACCTGAAATTGTGGTCCAAGATTTATCTCCACACATTCCTGAAGCTGTCCTCACCCTATGAATTTATCTTCATCTCCTCTTCTGTCAGGACTCTTCCATAAATTGAGCCCAAGTCCGGTGCATTCCACATAACCAATCTTCCTTACTCCTTGATTCATCCACTTCACAAATATTTATTGGAAAGCTACTCGCTTCCAGATGTTGTGTTTGCCTTTCTGAGATACAATGGTGATTATTCTGCAAGTGATGTCTGCCCTTTCAGAGTGTGCATTCCGGAGAGGACAAACATAAACACGGAGACCTGGGGATGGCGAGGAGCAGGTCTGGAGGGTGGGCAGTGAAGACGGTAGGTCCCGTGAGCCTGAAGAGGCCGATACAAATGAAAGACGCAAGCCACTCAGCACGGTGGGTGCGAGTGCAGTGAGCTGAAGGAGTGGGCAGGGGTGGGCCAAGGAATCTGAGTTTGTTCAGGAATTGAAGGAGCCTGGAGTAGAAACATGTCTTCCAAACCTAGTGGGCCCAATCAAAGACAGTAGCTTAAACTTAGGAGTAAAATCGCCAAAGCCATTGAGCAAGCCTGTGGTGCATGTAAATTATATAAATGTCGTGCTTACGCCGGGCATAATGCCCTAATATTGGAAAGCTAACTGTAGATAAGACGCAAAGGCTGAGTCAGATGCTCAGAATTGTGCATGCTGGTGACTCAGCTAACACAAATAGTTCGGTCTACAAATGTTAGTTGGCTTTTTGTGTACCTGAGTTTCTAAAAAAATGGTTTCACTTAGTATCATGGTTTTAAAGGTATCTGACATGCTACATGTAAAGTTCTTCCAGTTAACTTTTTCATTTCCTAAATTATGGTTCCAGGTTAGACCTAGTTGGAGGTCACAGGTCTGCTGTTCTCTTCTCACTTGTAAATTTCCCTGGGCGGAAAGCATCCTTGACTGTCCTGATTGACCCCTAAGAAAGAGCTGCTCTCCTTGATCCACAGCTGTCCATCAGCACTGATCTTGACAGCTTCTTCCTGTTCTAAACTCGAGGAAGGGTTGGAGTGGAGGGAATTCCCCAGCAGGAGAGCACTGCGCAGACTCTGCACAACCAGGCCCACTACGTTATTTGCTTTCAATTCTCACTCCTTGGTTCCATACTAACCGTCTACATAGCCAGCCAGCAAAACAAGGGGTGAAATTCATTAAAACGATTTTTGAGTGTTTCATATGTGTCAATGTCTCCATTGCAAAATTGGTTTAATGATCAGTTCGTTAGCTTGAAAACAATGGCTTTTTAGCACAAGATGAGCTTTTCTGAAGTTAGGGAAAAGGCGAAATAGAGATCATTCTGATAGGAAGCAGGTTGTAGAGTGTGGTTTCTTTAGTCTGAAGATTGGGAAGTTTAGGATTTGCCATAAGGGGCGCCTGATGGGAGGAGATTTTCCTCCTGTCAGTTGAGCTCCTACCACAGCCAAGCAGCCCAGAAGGGCCCAGAAGTAGAAGCCCTCTCCTATGAGGCAGAACCCTGGAAAGCTGCAGCCCCAGGAAGCTGTGGCCCCGCACAGTGCACTGCTTAAAGCCTCCAAGCTGACTCTCCCTGCGACCTGCAATGTTCACTCCTGTGTTCTCCTTGACAGGGCTCAGGTGGAGTCAGTGCAATGCATGCTTCTTGTTCCACTAGGCCTTTCCGGGAAGTGCCTTGTCTCTCACAGTAGCCTCTCCCATGGTTGCGCCTTCCTGTTGGTTATCACTGTCACACTGCAGGACATACGCAGGACACACTGTGGGGCACACTCAGGACACAATGCAGGGGATTCTCAGGGCACACTTCAGGGCACACTTGGGACATTCTCAGGACACACTCAGGGCACACTGCTGGGCACACTCAGGACACACTGCAGGCCACACTGCAGGCCACACTCAGGAAATACTGCAGGCTACACTCGGGGTACACTGCAGGACACATTCAGGACACACATTCAGGACACACTGCCAGGCACAGTCAGGGCACACTCATGACATTTTCAGGGCACACTCCTGAGCACACTTAGGACACACTGCAGGCCACACTCAGGGCACACTGCAGGTCAGCTCATCATTGCTGCCCATGGTAACAGTATTCCTACTCATCTCTTTGCATCTCAATTCCAGTCCATTCTAAGTGCTGTGGTCAGATGAACTTTCTAAAGCCCAGTTATAATGTTATGCTATTTCTCAGAAGCTTTCACTGTGCCCCCATTTTCCTGACTTTATCATTATCTGTATTTGAAATAGTAATAAATACATCTGTCACAGCCCTTGATACCTACACATGCTACAACTCAGTCCTCTTCCTCTCCTCCGTCCCTCCCTCCCATCCCTCCATCCTCAGAGCCCCTCCTATCGTTGCACCACAAGTTTCAGGCCAGCCTGAGCTTATCTCAAAAAAATGTCTACCTCTGTGTCACCTACCCTTCTTTTGCTCTTTATATTATGTAGGTTTTGGTTTTCTCCTAAGAGAAACCATGAAGTGTTTAACCTTTTGTGCCTGATCAATTTCACTTAGCACTATCTTCTCAAGGTGTATCCACTTTCCTATGAAGAAATTTATCTTTCTTTATAACAAAATAGTACTACATTATGTGTGTGTGTGTGTGTGTGTGTGTGTGTGTGTTTCATCTGTTGATGGGTTAGGTAATGTGATTATACTGCTATAAATATAAACATAAGTATACATTCATCACTTAATATGGTATCTTTAATGCTACCTGGAAGACACCCAGAAAAGTTGCAGTTGGGCGAAATGAAATTTCCAGTTTTAGTTTTCTGAGAGATCTCTAGACTGATTTCCATAAGAGCTGTATTAGTTTCATCCCACAAAGCATGCAGAAGGATTCTTTTACTCCCACAACCTTGCCAGAATTGGTCATTTTGAGTTCTCAATAATAGCTGTCCTTCTCGGAATAAGATGGAATCTCTGCTGTTTTGATTTGCATTTCTCTGATGGTCACAGATGCTGAAAATGTTTTCTTACCCCTGTTGGTCTATTTTACTTCTAAAGCACAGCCATAATTTTGGAAGTGTCTTCATTTCAGTTGTCCATTTTGTGATGGACACCCCCGCCCCTTTTTCCTGAAGAAAATTCTGGTTTTTCTTATACACAGACTACTTGTCCCAGTATCTTCTGTAGTCCTCAGTATCGCACAATGCTAAGCTCTCTGCCTAGGTTTGAGGTGAAAGGAGATTCGCCCCAAGGCTGCCACTTCTCTAGGAAAAGGGTCTCACCAAGAAGAAGTCCTTCTCACCAAGTTTTTCTTTCTCCACTTTCTCTCCCTTGTTCTCCTTTCTGCCTCTTTGCTTCTTTTTTCTTTTTTCCCTCTCTGTTCATCTGGATAGGGTACCCAAGAGTAATGAAAGCAATCATCAGACATATCCTTTGCAAGTGTACATTTCATGTTTTCTTTCTTTCTTTCTTTTCAAGTTTTCAATGAAGCGATCAAATCTTTGGTCCTGTCACCTGATTGCTTCACACCAACTCTTACTGCCACTCAGATGCTGTACCACAGACACAGATACACTGATGTGCAATGTGACAGGTACATCAGTCAAGAGGCTGAGCAAAGTCCTGACCTTATGGAGGAGGAGGCAGATGATAAACAGACTAAAATAATTCGGGCCAGGGTTCAATCCCAGCCTGCCATGCCAGCTCTGCCCCCAGGGATGCACTGAGACTTCTATTAAGACTGGGCGTGGTGGCACACACTTGTAATCCCAGTGCTTAGAAGGCTGAAAACAGGAGGATCACTACAAGTCTGATCTGTGCAGTGAGACTCTGTAGACCCTTTACCAAATACATAGAATAATAATAATGACAATGATAACTTGATAACATTTCTAGAGAAATATATCCATTACCACGGCAGCAAGTAACAAAAATAAATTTATTAGAACCTGATCGCAGAAAGGTTTAGGAGGTGAGATTTAAACTGAGAGCTAAAGGATAGGTTTGCATTCTAGAAAACACAATATGGAGACCAAGAGGTGTGAGGTGAAAATTGCATTTGTTTTCTAGACTCTGAAAGACAGCATAATGAGTACAGTGACCGGTGAGCACGCTGGGAGCCAACACTGGTTTCAGAGTTTTGGCACCTGTGGTAAAGGGTTGGAACTTGAGCCAACGTGTGATAGGTTTTAATCAGCGAGTAATGTAACCACTCTGACAACTTCATAGGGTGTAACTTAGGAGATGGCCAGAAATGCAGTGAAACCAAGGAGGAGGCTAAGATCAGGTCCAGATTAGAAAGGATGACATCTTTCCAGGGGACAAGGGGAGAAGGAAAGGAGTGACAGGTACATAGTAGAGCCCAAGACTGGACAAGAACCAGTGCTTGAAGGAATACCAGCCAGGTGGAAAGATTGGGTTAGAAGAACCCTGCAGCCCAAAGCTCAACTCTCCTAGATCACAGGGGTCCAGACCTCTCACTCCCTTGAAAGGAGATGCAGGAAGCATCTTGATGATCAACTAAAATGTGGAAGTGTAACAGAAAATGCCCCCACCACCAGTATCCTTCAGTCTGTTAGTTGCCCAGGTAACACTTCCTGTTCCAGTCCCCAGTTGCTTCTGTCTCTTAGAAACAGCTGATCACTGTGATGCACAGAATATAAACCAATCCGCAGTGGGAAAGCCATTCTGCCCCATACTTCCTACTTGTTTATCCCATGCAAGCCCAAACCACATGCAGTCAGAGCCCAATATTCTCAGAATGATCCTGAGTAGATCCATTGATGTAAATACATCTGCTCCAAACCCTGGGTGTGGTTTCCATGTCTCTGCTCACTGCTGCAGAAGTACAAAGAGAATCCTGTGAGGTTTTCTGGTGCCAAAGGAGAAACCCTCCTGTGAAGTATTAGCCAGGTATTGTAATAGAAATGCTAAGGTTGATCCTCTCTCATTTTAATAATACCATATCTCTGACAACCAAAATATGGTAGGCCCCAGTATCAAAGTGCAGACAATAGAAAAATAAATAAATAAAACAAATATGTGGCAGGACCTTATTGCAAAAACATGAATAGTTTTGTTCCTTGATGTTATTGTAAAGAGATTTCGGTTACTAAACTTTCCACAGAAGGAAATCTCAGTAGACAAATGCAATATTAGAGTGACTCTCTTGGGAGTGTAACAATGCTATATATTGCACAATAAAAGAATATGATAAAAATGAAAAGATCGAACATTGAATGCCAGGAAAGAAAACCGATTATTTTAACTAACAAAGATTTAGAAAGTCAACTTAGTCATTCAGTAGTCTTCAGAAGAACAATAAAATAAAAGTGATTTCTCTTTCTTGGGGGCTTTCAGGTTAGCTCAATGGTTTAAGCACATGCACAGGCAATCACAGTCAGGCACAGGGGACAGCAGTTCAATCCCCACACCCACCCTTAAGGCAAACCATTTATACTTTATTTCTTCTGGACTGAGAGACCATTATTTTCATTGTTTCACTTCCTTGATTTCCTAGGTAAAATTAAATTATGCTATTTCCTTGGTGATACTAAATATTTACAAGGCTCAAGAATTCTTTCTGTTCAGTTCTTAATTCCTCCTGGCCTCTCTGCCTCATTTTCAGCCTCATTCTTCATTCCGCTCACTTGTGCTCATGCCCCTGTCACACACCACACACATATGTGCACACCTGTAGGTTTTGTTCTTATCATGCCTGTGCTCAGGTTTTCAGAAATCTCCTTAGTCACTCAGCCAATTCTTATATTAATTTTATTTGTTGGCCTTTTTTTCAGTGTAGCTGAAAAACACATCTGTTTTCTATTCTAATCAGATTCTTCTGAGAATAACTTCATATTATAGAAGCAAACAATCTTCAAATAATAACACACAATGATGCAACTTCTGGTAATTTAAACTTTTATCCAACAATTTTTAAAACTATTCATGTAGTATAATAGGCAAAGGGAAAATTTTATGGAGGTGAGGTTTGTATGGGTAACCATTGAAAGCAAGTTAATATTGGAAAACTATTCTTTTAAAATGCAAGATCTTGAAAGCCAAACAGAAAATGATTAATTCTCTTTAGCAGTTGGTTTATGGGAGTTCACAAGTTAAGAGACACAGAGCAAGTGTGATGGAATGAGGGAGACAGTAGAACCTATGTATTGCAAAATGGAAAACAAAACTTGAAACTAGGAAGACACAGCAAATAGACCTCCAGAGCATATCACAACTACTGCCAAAGAACAACATATAAAGCTATGCAAACAGTCCTTCACCAGGGGAGAATCAAAGGTTGAAAGAGCCACCCTGGCCCACACAGAGCTTCCAGGACTCAGATGGCTTCCAGCCCCATGTATCTGAATGTCAGTTGTTGCTCTTAATAGTTGCATGAGGCAGGTAAGTTACCAGGCTCCCCTGGGTACTGTGCAAAAAGAGAAATAAAGCACCAGTCTCCCTTTGCAGAATCCAGATGGCTGGGTACTGGGTGGAAAAGCTAGAGCACTCAGAGGATCCAAAGTTGGAGTAGGGTTGCAAAGGAGGAAGACATCCTGAACAACTCTAGGGGCAGCCTTCCAGGTGAACTTCAGCAGGCCCCTGAGGCTGAGCCTGAAAGCAGGAAGGAGCAGGGAAGGACAGGAGCCCAAATGCAACCAATAAACAGCAACAGCCAAGGTGAGCACAGTACACACAGAGACTCTGCTGATGACATCACGGCATCACCCTGGCCTCCCAGGCCAGTTCCATTCTTATCTTTATTTCACCAATGTTGAAACTAGTGTAGGGTGGGGGAAAGGGAGACTGAGAGACACTGAGAATAGCTACTGCTTTGGCCTTATATTCTAGATGAAAAAGCAAAGCATGGTAGAGTTTAAGTTTCCCAAGTTAGTAAAGTGTGAAATAACTTGATATCTCTATGCAGACAAGATAATCTGGAGCCTGGGCCTTCATGCAGTTGTCTCCAGTGCAGGATTTATCTTTGCAGAGGGGCTGGAGCTTCCTCCCCCCACCCCCGCCTTCTTCCCACCTCCTCAAGTGTTCAGCACTTAGCAAGCAACACACCAGTTCTCAGCAGCAGACTCAACCAAGAAGCCTTCCCATGTGGGAGAAACTTGCCAAGGGAAAAAAGTATCTGCACAAAAATGCATGCCAACCATGCCAGCCACCTTCGTACTAACTCCACCTTTAGTTCTTATGTAGAAATGAAAAGTGACAGACACTGGGAAGAAGCATGAACCTCAGGTCAAGTTACCAGGAAGCCGATTCTTGGGAAAGATCGCACAATAAATAAAGGATACTCATCTCAAATCTCACTAGAATTTGTGTACTCCCTCGTTTGCCGACTCACTGACCAGACTTAATCTTTGTACTCAATGTCATCATGATGCCCCTAGGTCCTACCAGGGGACTTGTTTTGGTGACACTTATTCAAAATCACAGTGCACCATAGGCTGTTTTTCTTTCTAAAGCACAGACTGGCAAGAAAATGAGGCAAAAACAATATTATTAAGAATTAATAATACAATGGGGGCTGAGTAAATATCTTGGCAGAATGGCTAAAGAACAGGTAATTGGGTGTCACTACATTGGGAAAAAAAAAAAAAAAAAAAAAAAACAGAGGCAGAAGGCAGAGAGGTACATGTCAAGGAATATGGAAGCAGAAGGCATCCAGGCACCCACCCCTCTGGGCAGAGAATATGTGGGGGAAAGAGGACCAAGGACACTGGACATGCAGAATAGAGGCTAAAGTGGTCAGATTGAAAGGGCTGCCAAGACAAGCAGGGTGAGGAGAGATCTATGAACTCAAGCAATGAAGAGAAAACTTTGAAAGTTTCCACAATTAAAATCACCCCAATTGTTTCAAAAGGAACCAAACTCAGAACTCCCTCCATCTGCTCCTTCCGGGGGTATGCGATGCTGGGAGAGTGGTAAGAAGATCTATACAGCCTGGGCTATAGTGACAGGAGACCCAAGAGGCCCCAGCCAAAATGTCACTCAGATCACCTGCCTGAGAACTAGATGGAGGGGCCCGGCAGGATGGCTCAGTGGTCTAAAACGCCTGCTTGGAAAAGCTTGGGCGGCTTCAGGGACTGCGGTTCGATCCCCGGCACCACATGCTGCGCCAGCCCTGCCCTCAGGGCATGGGCTGAGCCAGCCATAAAAATGAGTGAATAAACAAAGGTTCTGAAATAAGAAAAAAATAAATAAATAAAATAAAAAATTCTAAAAAAAAAAAAAGAACTAGATGCAGTGTTCACCACTGCACACCCTCCCTGGAAAGATGGCTAAGCAAAGCTTCAGATGTTTCCAGGTAGGAAACGTGGGGTGCGAGAGGATGAAATGTGGTTCAGTAACAAAAAGAAGCCAACTCTTGGTGTGTGCCCCAATCGCCAACATCCAGCGGGTCACCTCAAGTGGAAGAAGCCAAGTGCAAAAGGCCGAGTCCCACACAGATGCACTCGCCAGACCTTCTAGAAAAGCAAGTCCTACAGACAGACACAAAGAAAATGCCCCCAGGGCTGCGGCAGAGCAAGGGCTCCCTGCCCCCGGCACGGAGGGCCACTCCACAGTGGGACTGCTCTACATCCTGGTCAGGGTGGTAGGTGCACACCATATGCCTTGGCAAAGCCCACAAACTGTAGGCCTGAAGTGCAGCCTGGTGGGGCCTCAAGGTAGAAAGATACGAAACGAAAAGACTTGAGCAGAGATGAGAACCAGAAGAAATCTAAGAGCCAGACTGAGAAAAAAAAAAAAAAAAAAAAAGGGCCACTGATGGGACAGGAACAAAGGGCAAAGAGAAAATGAGCCTGCAGAAGTGACAAGAATGTTCTAAGTGGTAGAGAAAACGGATCAAATACACATGGGCGCTCAGGCGAGGAAGGTAAAAATGGTGCTCTCCTGGAAATCAAACCTGAAGGGGTCTCCAGTGGCTGAGGCAGGCCCAGGGGAAGGAGAGGGAGAGAAAAGGAAAAGCTAGCTGCTCAGTGGGTACAAGCTACAGTGAGCTAGGCGTTGTGGGGTGCTTGGCACCCGAGGGTGACCACAGGGGACAGTATTGTGCTGTGCATCGCTAAAAGCTGGAAGAAAGGACTTAGAACGTTCCCGCCATAAAAATGATAAACATGCGGAGGCGGACGTGTGTAACCTGGCCTGAGCATTACGCAAGGTGGGCACGCAGCGAACCGTCCGGTGGCACCCTATTAATCCATGAACTAAAGAGGAAAAAGCCTAAATGGACCACAAACCAGACTGTCATGGGAAAGATGTGCTCTGGTGGAGACAGTTAATTGAGCATTTTCATTATCACACTACAGCTTTATAGTATGCTTGAAGAGGAGCAGAATTCTTACCCTCCTTTAATGAGTGCATGAAGAGCCAGAGAGGCTAAGGAAAGTGTCAGTGTTTCAAGTCACAAGTAATGGTGTCAGACACAGGTCCAGCATGGACACAAGAAAACGCAGATGCTGTGAGTTCTCCAGCCTTTCTCCTTTTGTGTCTGGAAATGTCTCTGCTTGAATTCCACAATTAAGAGATATTTGTGTAGTATAACGTGTTTCTAGGTCGGCATCGGCTTTGTGCTGTATTTTGACATTTCCAACTAGTTTCTGAGGTTGCTGTTGAAAGCTCTGATTGCTCTTCGCAAAGTGAAGACATCTTGTTTCTCTGGTTATTCTGAAGGTCTCTTGCCCTTTGTCTTTAACTTGTGGCAGTCTGAGGATAGCATGCTAAAGGTCATTTCCTGCATAGTTGGCTTCCTGGAGACTTGCTAAGCAGCTCACGTCTGGATGGGTATCTTCCGTCGTCCTGGTCTCTGCAGACATCACCCTGCCCTAACCTCCTCAGCTTTCAGCTCTTTGGTCCTCTGCTGTGTTCTTTCCACTCGGTGTCTGTGTTCTGTTTCTATAAATATTTGCCATGGGCTTCCTCAGACTCCACTAACCCTATGTTCTCTTAAAAACTGTAAATGAGTTTTTAACTTCAGACATTGTATTTATCAATTCCAAAATGTATATTTTATTAGTTTGATAGGCTGCAATTTTTGGTGAAATTTTCCATTTTCTCTCTTTTGTTCATTTATTCTACAATTATTGAACATACATATTATTTTAAAACCCTTTGTCTGCAAAAATAAATTCAGAAGGTCCAAGGTGGTTTCATCTTGGCACCTATTTCCAGTATGACCTTCACATCGAGGTCTCCCATACATCAGCCACTGTGTATGAAGATCTGAAGAGCCTTTCTTGAAGCTGTTTTCCACCAGAGAGGAACTGAGCACCATGGTTTCCTTCTGACTGGACCCAGGCTGGGTTGGAGTTGTGCTGCTATTCCACCTCAGTTTTCCAAGCTTTGGGGGGCATGGGCTTTTGAGAAAGAACCTGGAAAGCATTGGCCCTGAAAGCCTGAGGAAACACCCACTTTCTCCTTCAAAGTTGGAGATCCAGTCCTTAACTGTCAATGCTACACATTAAAAATGTAGTGTCCATCTATAGGAAAGAGCAGCGAGGTGATGGGCAGCTCCTGCTCATAGGGAGAGGTCTCCCACAGCCCCCACAAGCTACGGCCCAGCCCTGACCAAGGCTTCCAGGCCAGCATTTAGCTCACCCCAGGTATGGTGGGAGAAAGCAGCGGCCCTGTATGTGAGCTTCACCAGAATCAACAGCAGCCCACAGACCTTCCCAGAACACAGATGCCCTTCTTCTCCAAGCAGGAGACCCCGCAAACCTGGTCACAGCAGTGCTCAGAGACAGCAAAAGTTTTCAAGGATGACAAGAACCAAATTTGGGCTGAGTTGATGGCTCAGGGTCCTAAGCACCTGCCTGGCAAGCGCTAGGACCTGGGTTCATTCCCGGTAATGCATGCCATGTGCGCCCCAAAACTGGGCCTGGTGGTATACACCTGTAATTCCAGTGCTTGGACACAACAAGTCAAAGCTGTGCAGTGAGATCCTGTATCCAATAAATAAATAAATATTTTTAAATACAAATAAAAGATTAAAAAAAAAAGAAGAAGAAGAAGAAGAAGAAGCAAGGCTGTCTGCTCCCAGGGAAAGGAGTCTTCCCTAAACAGACAGCTGTTACCTGCTTGGGTTCACACTGCTCTTAGAAGCCTGAACGTTAGCATTTTGTAAGCTATACAGTGTTCTGAGCTACTGTGGTGGAGACAATGCCTCTGTGACTTTCCACACCCTAATGAAAAACGGAAGGTCGACGAGATTTTCTGAAACCATCTTTGTCCCTTTTACAAAATCGAAAAAAAACCTCCTAGCAATGTTAATGATAAACCAATGGAGAAAATGATATATAACTCTGGTATAGTAATATCCATATCAGACAGATTAAAAGTAAGGAAAGTATTACACAGGATACAAAAAGCAACTATCCTCTGACAAAAGCAAACAATCCAATAGGAATATGAGGGAGGTGTGGAGCTGTGAGTATGGAAAGTGTCACATAGAAATACGTGGAGCAGGAATGGCTAGGCTCTGAGGACCACCTGACAGGCCCGGGACGAAAGTGGAATATTTTTTTCAGGTTTTTTAATATTAATTAAAATCAAATTAAACATTGCTAAACAATATTCCAAAACTGAGATCAAATCATGAGTTCAACGTAGAGGCCAAAATGTTGTATATCATATGTACAAATCGGTAATCAACTCAAAGGACTCACATACTATTTGTTTTTTTGTTTTTTTGTTTTTTTTTGCACTTTGATAACAATAAACTCTGCTTTTAATTTATGCTAATGTGCAAGGCTGTGGTGACAGTAAGAACTAAATTACAGAGTGGCTTTCGAGCTGGTAATTATCCCTCCATTTTTCACTGCTCTGGAAGACGGACACACAGTTATGCTCTCGTGCTGTATATTAATACACATTCTTGACATCTTCAGCGGACCTGGAGCTGTCATTGAGCTTTTTGTCTCCTTTAATTGAAAATTAATGGTTACTGGGTTGCCACAGAAACAGAGGCCACAGACGCCAGTGGCGCTCATGTCTCACCGAGGGACTGGCAGCGTCAGGAGTCCGGAATGACCGAGATTTGTCTCTCTGGAAGTGAGCCTCACACACTATTTGAATAGGTGAATATATACAAAGATATCAACTAAGAAAAAGTTTCCATGGTAGTAAAGAATTACTAAGAATAAAACATAACTTAAATACTGGAATGGAAAATATATGACCAATTTGGGGATAGGATAGCGCAGAAAGTTCTAGTATGTCATGTACATGGACAGTGTCCATGGTGCTTACTGGTGGTCAGGTGTCACTTGTGGGACTGAGATACTGCTATTTCCTTGATATCCACCTGTAGACCAAGACAGAGTCATCACCCTAGGGTGCAGGAGAAGTTCATTTGTAGAATATGCTGATGGACATGATCTGCTGATGTATATGGAAGAATAGTTCAAAGACTGCTGTTGTACACCTCTTTTTCTCCTGTGTTTAATCGTTTGCCCTATTTGGTGGGTTCTTTCCATTCTCCTTCACGGAGTTGTGATCATTTTGATCGCTCTGTAGAATATCTTTTAGTAAACTGTGCAGGGCTGGCTTTGTCATCATGAACTTCTTTAGTTGTTCTTTGTCCTGGAAGTATTTCACTTCTCCATTGAACTTGAAAGAGAGCTTTGCAGGGTATAGCAGTCTGGGCTGGAATTTATTTTCTTGCAAGACTTGAAGTACTTTGCTCCATGCTCTTCTTGACTTGATGGTTTGTAAAGAGAAATCTGCCATTACTCTAATGGGTTTTCCTTTAAATAGGATCTATTTCTTTTCTCTAGCAGCTTTTAGTATACTGTTCCTGTGAAGAATTTCTGGGATCTTGATTATATTATGTCTGGGTGTGGTTTTAATTGGGTTGATGTTATTTGGAGTTCTACATGCTTTGGTTATCTGAATGTGAAATTGTTTTCCCATATTTTGGAAGTTTTCTGCTATTCTGCCCATATTCTTTTTATATCATTTGTATTCACTCCTTCTTTCTCATTGGTACCTATTAGTCTTACATTGTTTATCTTTGCATCATCTTGTAAAAGTTGAATTTTTTTACTGCATCATAGCTGTCATTAAAAGATCTGTTCTTAGGGGCTGGGAAGATAGCTCCATGGCACAAGTGCCTGTTGGGCAAGTGCAAGGTCGTAAGTTCGAGCCCCAGTCCCATGGGGGAAAAAATCTTTTCTTATCTTGTCACTAGCTGCAATGGTGTCTTTAAGGTCTAAAAGTCTATTTTAACTTTCATTGAAATGGTTCTGCGAGCTTGTGACTGAGGTTTTAAGTTCTTGTGTAGCTCTTTGAATCTGCTTCATACATTCTATTACAATTCCATAATTAAGTACAGAAATTATTTCTGATCTGATTTCCTCTATACCTTTCTACAGTTATTTCTTTACTTAGGATGCTATTATTTTAGAGATTTCAGGTGTGTGATTTCCAATTTCTTCTATGCTATTTTCTCTGGCATTTGTTCTGGGTAGGCTCAGGGCCTGAAAGTGCATTTTGCTCCTTCTCTTCATCATTTTGTATAGCCCTGCCTTCTGACCTTTAGTGTAGAGCTTTGGTAGCATTCTTACATTAGCACCAAGTCCAGATCTGCCAAGTTCAAACTAGTCCAGATGGATATGGCTTGGGTCTGGCTGCTAAGCTCCACTTCTTCCCGATATAGCCCTTGGACGTGAACCTTCTGCACTACCCCGCAAGATATTCTGCTCCTGGATCAGCTGGGTGGGTCTTGTCTCTAGTCTCTCTGCAGGGAGTTCTACGGTAGTTTTCCACACTGGGCCTGTCTGATGGATGAAGTTCCACTCACGTGCTAGGCTTTGCTGCTGGGTTGAACGAGCTTCTAGCAGGCCCAGGTCAATCTACCTCACACACTGGGTTAGATGAGTTTCTGGTGGGCCCCCAAAATGGAATATTTTAATATATCTCTTTGGATAACAGTAGGTAAATGCAATGCAAAAAAAATCAGTAAAGAATATGGGAATCACTGGTGAAGTTGACACAACAGTGTGTGTGTGTGTGTGTGTGTCTGTGTCTGTGTGTCTGTGTGTCTGTATGTCCATGTATAAAGTGCTGCCACCCAACTAATGAAGGCTATACATTCAAGTAAATGGAGACCTGAAACATTTACAGAATTTCCCACACAGCATCATAAGTGAAATCTCAATGGTGCATCCTTTCCTCCCTCCTTATCTAAGCAAAATGTCATATAGTAATTATAGTTGCTATAATTATTTGCACTCACCTTCAACTTGTTCTCCATCTTCCACTTTGTCACTCACTTGAAAAAGCCACAACCTACCTAAAGACAATGCTTCACCTCCTCCACACCTTATGAGGATGGTTAAACACATGCAGGGAGATGCACGATCACACCAACTGGTCTCACTTTAATTCCTAACTGCAGAACTCAGTTGAGCCTCCATCCCATCAGAAAAATCAGTCTGTGTTCTCTCCCCTCCTTCTCTCCCACCACTCCTGCCTTTTGGACCCACCTTCTGTATCCTCAGTTAGAGGTAGTGATTCTGCTTTTTGCACCCAGGAGAGAATTAAAACCAGGAGAACTGTCAGAGACTCCCATGACCATATCTACCAGGTATCAGCATCCTCTGAGTCATTCTCTGCTTTCCCTCTGTTCTCTGGTCTAAGTTCAGCCTTGTCCAGAGCTTCCCAAGAACAATTTCTATCACTGCTCCAGTGATCCTGGGAGAGCCGCACTCACAGTAGCACTTCACAGACAGTAAAGCTGAGTGGACAGATTTACTGTCCCCAAATGAGAGATGACCTATGCCAGCCCTCTGTCCCCTTCCTATTCAAGAGACAACTCCACACCTATCACATCACCAACATCTGTGCCCTTACCAAGGCCCAGAACTATGAGAGTAATCAAAAGGATATGTTTTTCCCTAATGTTCTTTATGCTATGTAACACATTAAAAACACCCCTGTATACCCTTTTGTTCTTTCTCATGCTTTCTAGTATCAAATAATGGCACAAATTATTTTTAAATAAAATTGGTTCTTAGATCATGCAGTAGCACTTAGTTTTCCTCCCTAAGGAGGCAGCCTTATAAAGGACAGTTCTTCCCAAGGTACTCATCAGAATCCTCCATAAATCCTATTCGTGTCTTGTGGTCTTGGAAATGAAGCTTTTGGTGGTGTCCCTGCTCTTGAGGTGATTGGCTTTATTAAGTTTGGATTCATTTTGTCTGTACATTCAGAGCAGGAGCTTAATGGTAACCAGATCAAAGAATGTGGGATGACAGCCTTATAAGATCCCATTCTTATTTTAATCATTCATTTTAACTGTTAATTTCTCATTCACTGAGAAAGAGTTTGATTTAATTAAAAGCAGAACCAAACTTGATCTTGGAATATGAACTTATTTTAAGGCATATTGTTAGTGGTGAATATTAAGAATCCACCCATGGAAAGAGTTTGAGAGCCTACAATTTATGTTTTACAATAGTGGAATCAAATGCTAGTGTCTTTGTTCGGTGTGAAAGCCTGACTTACAGTAAACGTTCTGGTGCAAGTGTGGTAGCTGCCACTGCGTCACTAGGGCTTTGGCCAGCATTTTTCCCATTAGAGCACAATGGCTCCAAACAAAGAGGAAATGACATGGGCGAACCCCAGAACCCTACATTTAACATGACCTCTAAACAAACGCACAGTGGGCTCTTGCAAAAGGGTTTTCCCCACTGTGTTTGACCCTTTTACCCCCTCATGTTTTGAAATAAACATAACAGTGTGTAGTTCCTAGAAAGTATCCGCAACCCTGACCACCTCCACCAAACATAAAGCCTCTATCTACTTTGACTTCATTATTTCAGGGCTTTGATCTTTTAAATATATTTGACCATGTGCTCCTACAGGTCAGGTCAGCATGCACTCCTGGGTCTGTCTCTCTGTCTTCAGTGTCGCAGCCGTACGGGTGTTCCACTCCTGGCACCAGTGCAAATGACTGAATTCCACTAACAAAACAGTTTGGAGTCCTCAGCAAGCATTTAAAAATGATCAGCTGGCAATAAGTAACAGACATTACTACTTTCAATATTCAACACATCATCCTGTTACCTTTCTCATAAATAATCTGTGGGGAAATGAAGTCAAGGGTAATTGGAAGTAATTAGGTACATTAACAACTTTATGGCTTAAGGGGTAAAACCACATCACTGCTTCACTGGTTAAGCAACTACAGCATCTAAATGAGCTCATAATTACCAAACAATTAGTTCAATCACCCTCAAAGATTTGAGTTCAGTGCCTTATTTCCTGACAGACAGGTTTAAGAAAACCTTGTGTTAGAGTAACCACCCCCCCACACACACACCTTAATGTCTTGTGCTCTTTCTAGACCTTCTTGAGGACGACGCTCCCCGAGGACCCCTTTGCTGCCAGCAAGGTGGTCTTCTCATAGTCCTGCCCCAGTGTCCTGGTACCCAGGGTCACCTTTAGGCGTGTTCCACTGGCCTGCATTTTTCCCGTGAAACCCTGAAAATATAATCAGGTTTGAAAGGAAACTTCTTTGATTACTACATCTCATGAATAGTCCCTGTCCCAGCATACAGGTTTAATTTCTGATTGAATCTGTTTGCTCTTACCTGTCACATTGCCTTTGTAATAGATATGGAATATCCCCAAAGTATGAATTGTGTACGTGCTCTCTATCAACTTAATTATAACAATGGACTGGTAAAGACTGTATCCTTTGTCCTGAACTTTGTAGTGTTTTTCACATAGCCTATAATAAATATTTCTCCAAGGAATGTGTGAACAAATGAGTAAATGGAAAAAACAGATGTAGGCTCAAGAAATCACCTGTTTTCTCTCACATAATAGAAGTAGACTAAACTATCTCCCTATGTCTTAACATAACTTAAAATAAGAGGCATATTATGACCTTTAATTAAGTTTTTTTCAACAACTCTCCCTTTCCACCAGTCATGGTTGTACACATCTATAACCTTAGCACTTTGCAGGCTGAGTCAGGGAAATCTCCATAAGTGTAAGGCCAGCCTGGGCTACCTAGTGAGTTCAAGGCCAGACTGAACTACACAGTGACACACTAACTCAGAACAACGAACAAAAAAAAGAAGTTTCCGCTTTTACAAATGAGGAATTTTGTACCCAGTTGAAAAATGGGATTCTGGAAACATTAAAACCAAAATGTAAAATAAACAAACAAACAAACCAGAATGTAGCCAGCATACAACTGAGCAGCACAGTACCCACCTGGCAATCACAAGTGCCTGAGTTCAGTTCTCCGGAAAAAAAAAAAAAAACCCTAGACTGTAAACATATACACCCTAAACCTGTGTTCTTTCTAAGTTTGCCAGTAAACCTGTGACCAGAGTCGTGGTAGTGTCCCCATCACTGGACTGTTACAGGGGAAGGTAGATAACGCACATCTATTTAAACCCCGTTTTAAGTGGAAACAAAGCACAGCACACTCTCAGAGAGGAAACACGATTTCTCAACCCTTGGGAGTTCATACTTGGTATGGAACTCTGTAACCAAAGACAGATTATCAAGAGGAAAGCAAGCCGATTAAGCATGCCGTGCAAATCAGTGACAGCAAGCTCGAAGCGGTAGCCACAAACTCTGGCTTTGTCTTCAACAAAGCACAAGAACCTTTGAAGAGGGGCCAAGCAAAGAAAGGCAGCTGCAGAGGCTCGGAGGTGTGAACTTGCAGGGAGAAGTGACAGGGTTTGCAGATTCTGTGGATGGGTCGGCCAGCGCCAGGTGTTGACCCCAGTGCCGTGGCCCTCACCTTCTTGAGGGAGAGGACAGGGATGTCTTCACAGAGTTACATCCTGCCTTAGGTCAACAGAGGGAGGTCGGAGACATTTCCTGTGTCGGCTCGCTCTTCATCGTCTCCACCTGGACAGTCTTTCGTATCTTGGGAGACATGTACTAGTCTCTCACAGTCCCCACTTTGGAATTTCATTTTCATAGAAGAAAGTTTCCCATATAAAAGTAATATTAGCAGTTATGGAGAGATTTGTGTTAAATTGGAAATAAAAGGGAAAAGGCATAAATTATGGCCCACAGGCAAGACAAAGTGAAGCATGCTGTGTCACATCTTATAGACTCATCCTTGTAGTTCTGAGAGTAGGACAGTTCTGGTGAACAGCAGGGGAGGTGGTGCTGTAGTCTGGCTCCCGTTAACATTGACCTCTTGCTTCCTGCTGCTTCACAGGGTCTGCCATCAGATTCTGTGCCCCTAAACTACAATCCAAGTCCAACCCCCCCTGCTCCTGGGGCTGCCAGTGCCAGAGGCTGTGACCAGCAGCAGAGCCTGCCTCCAGGAGCATTTAAGGAAAGCTCCATCCCACCGGTGGCCTGCAGTATGCACTCCACTCCCTATGCTGTGGAAAGCACCTCTGTGTCAATGTGCCCCCTGCCACAGGTGCCCCCAGAAGCAGCAGGTCTTCAATCCAAAACACTACACAATGTACCTATCATCAAGTCTAACAAGTTGTAAGGAGGAGTATGCAACAGTACCCAGGTGTAATATCGCATACCAAAGTAGCACACCCCAGGACATACATGCTGAGGAGAGTTATTTACAAAGACCACCTTGTATGAGTGGTAGCGATACTGACCCACAAGATGTGCAAATCTTGTAGGAACATAACAAGGTGATGTGATGCATTTGGGAGAACACAGTAACACACTAATGATGGACCCAAATATAATGTACTGATGAAGAATTTAAAAGAGTGACTGTAAAGAAGTGCAATGAGATTTAAAGGAATGAAAACAATTGAACAAAATTAGGAAAACAATGTATGACATGATTGAGAAGTTCAGCAGAAAGGTAGCTTAAAAAAGGATAAAAAGAAATTTTGAAAACCGACAGCTCAGTAACATAAGTAAAAACTGTCATTGAACACTTCATTTCATGGGTACCTGGAGGAGAAGGAAAGGGAAAAGGCATGATACTTGAGGAAACCCTGCATCCAGAAGCAAAAGGAGCGGTATCATCATGAAAACTAGACACACTGGAGAAACACTGAAGAGCCCTACACTATTAACATAATCAGTCACTAACCACAAAGATGAACAAGAGATAAATGACATCCAAGATAAATAGAAGTGTTTTAACAGAGTGACAGCATGCATCCTTATATATCCATTAAAAGAGGAAGACTGGCTGGGTGGACACTAGGCAGAGCACAGTGGTATGCTTCCTGTAAGAAACTCACTTCACCAGTGAGGATATGTGCAGACTGCAAGGAAAAGTGGGAAAACATCTGCTTACATCAAACAAAATAGATTTAAGGGCAAAACCATAAGACCAACAAGGGTTTCTACAAAATGATCAAGGGAAGAATTCCACAAGAAGAAGTAACAGTTGTAGCATGCATCGCATGTGAAAATATGCAACTTTATCAAATACACACTAACAAGAGGCATAGGGATCCAATGGGATCTCAACAGGTCACAATGGGATCCCAACAGGTCACAATGGGAGGTTTTATCACTACACTGTCATTAATGGATAGACCATTGAGACAGAAAATGAAGAAACAGCGGAGTTGAGTTATGGTGCAGACCAAGTGGGCTTAGCATTTACAGAAGACTCCATGCAGCAGTGCCAGCCTGCACATTCCTTTCCTCAGCACACAAGACATTCTCTGTGACAAGCAAAGGCCACAAATCATCTCAGCAAGTTAACAAATGTGAAGTTACAATGTGCATCTTTGCTGACCACAAGGAAATAAAACTAGACCTCAATAACAGAAGAAACTTCAGAAACTAGACAAAGTTGTGGAGACTTAATGGCAAACTCCTAAGTGGGTCATTGAAGACATTCAAGGGGTAATTTTAAAACTTTTCTTGAAACAAATGAAAGTGGAAGCACAACAAAATTTATAGCAATGCATGCCTACATCACAGAGAGAAATACTTTAAATGACCCAAAAATCCATCTCAGTGACCCAGAAAAGCAAGAACAAACCAAATGCAGAACAGAAACTATTACAATGGAGACTGAAACAACTAGAAAAGACTGATGAAACAAAAAAAATGGAGTATTTTTTTTTTTGAAAAGACAAAAAATTGACAAAATTTGAGCTAGGCTAGCAAAAGAATACCCAATAAATAACTTCATAAATAGAAAAGAAGACATTATAGTGAACACTACAGAAATATAAAAGATCATCAGAAATCATTATAAAGAGCTATATACTGAAAAATTGGGAAACCTAGAAAAAATACATACATTTCTAGACATAAGTTACCGACTAAGATTAATGAACACATAAAAGCCTAAATAGATCAATAAGTAGTGAGATTGAGTCAGTAATAAAGCCTCCTAAGAAAGAAAATTCTTTATAGCAGGCTTCATTCCCAATACCTATCAGACTTTAGATAACTAACATAAATTCTTCTCAAACTATTGAAAATTATTTTAAAAAGAAGGGATCTTTCCAATACCCTGACACCAAAACTAAACAAGGACATAACAACAACAAAAATTAATATCTCTGATAAACATAGATGCAAAACTTTTCAGCAAATACAAGAGAAATCAACTCAAACAACACATCAAGAGACCATTTACTGGCCAGGCATGGTGGCGCACACCTGCAATCCCTGCACTTGGGAGGCTGAAGTAGGAGAATCAGTGCAAGTTTGAGACTAGGTTGTGCTACAAAAATGAGCTCAAGGCCAGCCTAAACTGCATAGCAAGACCCTGTCTCAAAAAGGCAATAAATACATACATACATACATACATACTACTTATAAAAATCATACTGGAATTATTCCAGGATGCAAGGATAGTTAAATGTGCAGTGATAATACAGCACACCCACAGAATGAAGAATAAACAGTCACATGCTTTTCTCATAGAGGCAGAAAGCAAATTAGCTACAGAAATATCAGACAATGCAATAAAGGACACATGTGAACAGCCAACAAACATCGCACCAAATGAGGAAACACTGAAGGCATTCCCTCCAAGATCAGGAACAAGGTGAGGGCTCTCACACCCACTACACTACTGCACCAAGTGTTTGATGTTTTAGCAATTAGGCAAGAGAAGAAAGGAAGGAAGGAAGGAAGGAAAGAAGGGAGGGAGGGAGGGAAAGAAAGAGGAAGGGAGGGAGGGAGGGAAGGAAGGAAGGGAGAGAGGGAGAAAGAAAGAAAGAAAGAAAGAGAGAGGGAGGAAAGGAAGGAAGGAAGGAAGGAAGGAAGGAAGGAAGGAAGGAAGGAAGGAAGGAAGGAAGGACATGCAAGCAGAAGAGAGCCGATAGAGCCTTTTCTGAAGGTATGGCTGCATGCACTAGACCAAAAGAGTGATAAGGCTGATCAGTGCAGTCAGTGAAGTTAAAGGCTAGAAAATCAATATATAAAAATCAACATTTGTATACATCATAACATAGTGGTTAAGAAAGTAATCTTGAAAGCAGTCTCATTCCCAATAGCTACAAAAAAGTAAACACACACACACACACACACACACACACACACACACACACGCACACACACACACACATATGCAACAGAATAACATCCCAGAAGTGAACTCACACATCTAATGCTGACTAGTTCTTACAAAGGTACCAAAAGCATACAATGAAGAAAGGACAGCCTCTTCAAGAAAGGGAGCTGAGAAAATTGAATACCTGCGTGCTGAAGACTGAACATCCCCAGGTCTCACTTTGTACACAAACAAACTCAAAATAGATCAAAGGCTTGGCTGGAAGACATGAAACTGTGAAAATACTGGAAGAAAGCACTTAAAGATATTAATATGACAACGATATTTTTTGGAGATGATCTCAAAAATGTAGAAAACAAGGGCTGGTGAGATAGTTCAGTGGACTGAGAGCCTGCTTAGGCAAGCACAGGGACCGGGGCTCAATCCCTGGCCCCACATGTCGTGCCAGCCCTGTCCACAGGTGCACTGAGCCAGTGACCAAATCCAAGCATGGTGATACACACCTGTAATCCCAGTGCTGGGAAGCTTGAAAACAGGAGGATCATAGTGAGATCCTACACAAAATACATAAAAATGTAGGAAACAAAAGCAAATATAGGGCCAGGGAGATAGCTCAGGAGAATAAGCACCTGCCTGGGAAATGCAAGGTCCTGAGTTCAATCCCCAGTACCTCAAGAAAAAAAAAAAAAAAAAAAACAAATATAGACTAATGGAATTACATCAGATTGGAAAGTTTCTGTACAGCAAAGAAAATAATCAACAGAGTGCAGATCAACTTATAGGAGAAAACACTTCTTATCTCGTAAAGAACAGCCAGGTTATATAAGGAGCAAAAAGCTTAACAGAAAAAGTTACAATTTAAAACGTGCCAATAGGGCCCGGCAGGATGGCTCAGTGGTCTAAAGCACCTGTTGGGAGAAGCTTGGGCGGCTTCAGGGACCGCGATTCGATCCCCGGCACCACATGCTGCGCCAGCCCTGCCTTCCAGGTGGGCTGAGCCGGCCAAGAAAATGAGTGAATAAACAAAGAAGGGTTCTGAAATAAGAAAAAAAAATAATAAATAAAATAAAAAATTCTTTTTAAAAAATTAAAAAAATAAAAAAATAAAACGTACCAATAATCATAATAAACATTCCTCAAAAGGACAAATACAAATGGTAACAAATTTATGCAAAAATCTTCTATCGACCCGCCCCGGGTAAGCCCCCTGCGCCCCTCTGCCCCGCCTCTGCGTTCCCGCGGCGACTAACTTCCTGTTCTAATCCAGACCCAAACCCCACCGCTGGGAGGCGAGCCCACGCGCCGGCTGGGTCAAGATCCCTGGCCCGCCTTCCCTTTCCCCGCTACCCCTTCCTTTCTTTTGAACCCCTCCAGCCCCCAGCCCAAGCTCCAGCACCGAACCCATCAAATAGCTCGTTTGGCAACCAATCTGGTCCACGACCCTACCAGGAATATTCAATCCCAAAGCTCCACCTCCACCTACAGACCACATCCACCAGGATTCACAAAAGCTAGCAGCCAGAGCTCCAACACAGAGTCAGGAACCTCTGTAGAGGAACCAGCTTGGAGTCTCCAGACCAAACGCCCATAGACACAGCATAACGCCACCAAAGTGCAGAGGTCGCTTCCATACAAAATGATAACAACAAGGAGTAGGAGGCAATCTCAGGACTGGTGCCCACCCAAACCAAATACAGAAGACACTGTCATGGAAGAAAATGAGAATTATACTGACGAAACCTCTGAATTGGTAGCATCTGAGGCAGACACACAAGTGCAGAAACTTATAGAGCAACTGAGATCAGAGATAACATCTGAAGTAAAAAAAAGAAATACATGAAGTGGAAAAACGGCTGGAGAAACGTATAGAGGATATCAGAGCAGAAATAATATCTAAAGTTGACAAAGACATGCCTAAATCAATAGCATCCCAAGTAGGGGAACAACTACACAAAAGTAGAAAGGAGAACAGAACAGAAATAATCTCTGTATTAGAGAGAGAAAGGATAACCATAATGACA